>CM035167.1:133668094-133958467 GCA_020205615.1 Panax quinquefolius | reverse complement strand
CGATTCGCCATGATTAGAGCTTTCTAAAGATTCAACCTTTAAATCGTCCGTACTCGACTCCAACTCACCGCATTACACGCGATATAATTCCAAGGGCTTGATGAGCTCTGAATTTGATATTCACAATTGAGATATTGATACATAGCCGCATGATTTGGTGTTCTGCAGGCTCGATTGGCTTAGAGAAAAGGGAGATTAGCATGGCGGAGGAGGAGGTATATTGGATGGAGCAAGTTGAGGGCAGGTTGAGGCTAGCCCATCTATGATCTGGTTGAAACATCCAATTTTGGCTAAGGAAGAGACCTAATTGATCTCTTGCTTTCCTCTCCAGCCGAACCACGCACGCACGCACCCACCAACCGAAAAACACTGAAGACCGACTCTGTTCCACACGCACGTAAGAATACTGATATGTTCCAAAAAAAAAAAAAAAAAGTTAACAACATTTTTTTAAAAAAATAAATCTTTTATAAGTAATATTATAATAAGTCGCTTAAAAAGTGTAATTATTATAAATAAATTTACTACTCTAAAAAATTTAATATATTTATATTGAAATTTATATTCATCATAATTAATTCTAAAAATTATTTAGAACAAAACAACGATTAATTTTATCTCTCTCAAAAACTTACGAACAATAATATATAGTGAGTAATAATTCCTTCATTAATATATTTTAATGTTTGTAATTTGTTCCATAAAAAGAGTCATAATTATTATAATTTTGTTTACTATCAATTTATAACATTTTAAATTTTAAATTATTGTAACTTAATATTTTAATAAATATAATTAATATTTTAAATTACTTAAAAATTATTATTAAGAATAAAATTTCTATTACAATATTAATTACATTACAATTTTAATTGTAGTATATTATAAATTAAAGAACATCAATATTTTTTTACGTTTATTCTCTGTCATCAACGTTGGAAATGAAGGAGTATATAAGACTTCAGCTATAAAAATATAAAAATAAAAATTCTAACGCCAATTAAAGTGACGTTGCATCTTACTCTTCTTTTTTACAAATTCGTTTTATTTAAAAAAAAATAAATAAAATAGGGATAAAATTGATATTACATTAATATTGGTCAAACTAACTTATCAGGAATGACTTATAAGTCCTTTTTAAATAACTTTATTCTGTTTTAGTTCATAAAACATAATTGATTTTTCTTCATCTTTTATATTTTCTCTTAGAACTGATAGTATTATACTTTAATTTTATAATATATTTGGAAAAAGGGTAAAAAGGAGAACTAGGAATAATTAGGGGTATATCATTCTTTGTTTTTCTTTTTATGTTTTATTTTGGACTTAAAAATATGTTCATGATTTAAGTTACTCCTCCGTCGAAGAATAAAAGTTCTTATTATTTTATGTAATCTCAAGTTAAATATTTACTTATACTAAATAATCTATTTTTTATAATAATTTGTGCGTAATATCCTTAGTATTAAATGTCATATTTTTATTATTTATAAATTTTTATATAATATCACTAGTCATGTATAGAAAAATATGCAATTAGATAGAATTTAAATATGAATAATTTTATCATTTGACATTTTTTTTTTAAATTGCATAAAATCAATCATCACTTTCATTCTCGGAGTGAATGAGTACTTGTAAGTATATCATACTTCTATCTAGAAATAGAAAACATTGGGAAGCATATATATAATAATCAGGTTTGATGAAGTTGGGTTTATTTGGGTCGGAGGCCCGGAACTAATATGCTTGACAATCGGTTGTCACGGGTACTATTTCAACAACAATTATCTATACCGTTGATCGCAACATTGGATGACCTGATTGAAATAGATTTCCCCATACAATTACAGTTTGTGGCGACGTGAAATTACTCATTTGTCCCTCATTTGCTTTCATGTCTACTACTATCTCTACCGCCAAGTTATGGCGGTAGTTTGGTTAACTAATAAATTAGAATGGCTCAATGGTAATTTTAATGGCCCAATAACCAATAGGTCTTAGGTTTGAAACCTAGCTGTGATATTTTTGCATATTTCATCTAAAATTTAGATATGAATATATATATATATATATATATATATATATATATATATATATATACACAATACAGCAAAGCAGTTGCCTACCTAAACAATTTGGGCTAGAAGCGCTGCACTCAAATTTGGAGGGTTAAATGGCCTGACTTTTTCGTGGGTGGAATTGTGAGCCCGTGGTCTTAGTCGAGCAAGGCCAAACCCATGCAGGCTTCTTTTTTTTTTTTTATAAAAAAATATTTTTTATAAAAAAATAAAGAATATATAGCATACATATGAGGGTTGAACACAAGACCTCTAAGTCATTAAATAAAAGTCTAATCCAACTGAACTACAACAATTACTTGTTAACATATGTAATTGAATTGTTGGCTAAGTTTCTTTATTCTTTTCTTCTTTTCTTTTTTCTTTTTTTGGTAAACAAAATTTTTTTGTAATGTTTCACACTTTCACCAACCCCATTTTTTTTTAATTCATTAATTTTTTGTTTCTATGCAGCGTGTCATATATAACTATATAAGTGAGTATATACGTACAACAATTCGTTGAAACCTTTAAAGCATACTCTCTTAGTTCCACACTAGTATTGTAATATCCGACAAAATAAAATATTAATTAAATTTATTTAAATATATTTTAATTGGATTTTTTTATATTTAATTTGTGTGGATCATAATGGGTATTGGATAACAATGAGTCGATAAATTTGGGCCTTAAAAGTAATTAAGTTAAACATATATTTTATACTATTGAATTCTATTAAAATTATGAGAGTTAATAAAATGTATTTAAATGATTAAAATATAAACCCTATAGGGTATTCGAACATTATATTATACTAGTGAAACTCACCAATAGTTTTAATAAATTTAAACAAATAATCTACATTAATTTACCTTATATAAGTATTAATTAATATGAGTAATTGTGAATATAGTTAAACTATCTAAAATTTCTATTAATCTCAAAATTTTATATTATTTAGAGGTAAATAAATACATTTTCCAATGTTTGAGAAACTTATGTATTGGATAGAATTAAATTTTAAATAATTTAAATTGAATATTTTTAATTATGATTTAAATTTAACTCATTTAAAAAGACAAACAAATTAAAACTAGAGATTGTACATTTTGTTTAAACGGTTGTCTTTTTATTTTTTATACTTTTATTTAGATGCATGCATATTAAAACAAGTAACTGTTGTAATTTAGTTGGATTGAACTCTTATTTAATGACTTGGAGGTCTTGTGTTCAACTCTCACAAGTAACATTATTTTATTAAAGCAATAATTCACGGGCGGGCCAGACTAAAATGGCCCAACTTTACGTGGGCTGCAATAATAAAGCCCATAACCCACTTTTTTGGTAAAGATTGCCTGGCCATGAGAACTGAGCCTCTCTTTTGCTGTGTCTATATATATATTTATATATAAAAATATTCATAGTTATTTTATATATTTTTAGTTTAATGTTGAGATTTGTTTAGTATTTTATTTAGTTTGACACGAAATTTTAAAAAGAATATGTATATATATATATATATATATCGGTAGAATAAATTTAAAAATATTGGAGGCTCTGAGTTATGGCGTTAGTTTAGTTAACTAATAAATTAGAATGGCTCAATGGTAGCATAATGGCCCAATAACCTATAGGTCTTAGGTTCAAAACCTAGTTGTGATATTTTTGCTTCTTATGTTATATTTTTTGTGTATTAGATAAATTTATTACCATCTATAGATATATATATATATATATATATATATATATATATATATATATATATATATATATACCCATCTTAAATCTCCACATTAAACTAAATATATATAAAGTAACTATGAATATTTATATAACCTAACTATGAATATTTTTTATATATATATATATATATTTATAAATTTATCTCTAAATATTCATATAAATATTTATGCATGAAATACAAATAAATTATCTTATAATAATAACACACTAATTTGTCATTTTATTCTGTGATATATAAGATCGTTAGTATGGAAAGACTTGTTTGACTTCTTTTTTTTCTCTTTTTTTCACAAGCGCTAATTATTACTACATCCGTCCCATAATAAGTGTTTTTTTAGCTTAAATCACACATACCAATACACAAGCTAAAATGATAAAAATACCCTTAATATATTTTCTTTGAAGTTGAAGAGTTAATGAGTGTCATTTAATTGTAGTGATGGTAAGATGCAATAAATACCATTGAATGAATAAGGGCATATATGAGAAAATATTACAAAAATTGTATTGGAGTTCTAACACATCACTTATTTTGGGAAAAAAATATTAAGCCTAAAAAAGCACTTATTGTGGGACGGAGGTAGTATATCAATTCTTTTTTTTACAAAATAAAAAAGCAGTAGATTTTCGGGAAACAATAGCATTAATTATTCCTTATTTTAAAATGTCCAATATTAAAAAACTAATTAATTAACTTGGCTATTAATTTATGGTATAATCTTCTATATATTGATCATGTATGATCATCGATATGTCATTTAATTATTTCATTACCAATTTCCATCAAAAAAGTGTTCGATCGCCCATTAATTATTTGCTGCAAAAGAAGAAGATAATTGAAAAGAATAACTTATACTATATTCAAAGGCAAAATAAATAAATTAAAGCACATGTAAGATAAATATCATAATTTTGTAAGTATTTGACATATATAAGCAGAAATTATAGTGTTATTATTATTATTATTATTATTATTATTATTATTATTGTAGTATATAACTTCCTGAGATTATATTAATGGTATGTAGTGAAGGAGAAAAAAGGAATATATGGGGGAAATATCATGTTTTGATGTAAATATTAATCCTTGCAAAATATTAACAGATAACTTGTGTTGCTCCAGCGGTCAAATGACCAAAGTTCCAAATGATAGGTCACAGGTTCGAATATGTTCTGCATTTGGACATAATTTTGGCAACATTTTAATAGTCGTTGCAAAAAGTAGTATAAAATATGCAACGAAAATAAAAATTGTTGCCAATAAATGTGGTCCATATTAAAAAAACGAAATAGCAATAATAAAAACTTTTCGTTACTACGATGAGGAGAAATCAAGTGGTTAGAAATTTTGCAACGAATTTGGTTTTCAAATTTTGCAACGACTTATGAATTTCGCTGCAAAAAGTGAAAGTTCGACACTAATCTATGCAACGAAGGACAAGTTTCATTGCTAAACATACACTTTTAAGAATGACTTATAAAGTCGTTACTCGAAAATCGCCGCTAAAGCCCCATTTTTAGCAACAAAAAACATTCGTTACTTATGGCGATGGAGAAATCAAGTGGTAGAAAATTTTTCAAGCAATTTCTAACGAACTTTTTTCCCGCCAATGAATTAGCAACGAAATTTTGCAACGCCTTATGAATTTCGTTGCAAAAAGTAAAAGCCTGACACAATCTGCAACGAATGACAACTTTCGTTGCTAAACATATACTTTTAGCAACGACTTATAAAGTCGTTGCCCGAAAAATCGTTGTTAAAGGCCCATTTTTTTGTAGTGCTAAACCACAGCAAGAAATATATCAAAGGTAGAAAGAGTTGAAAAAAATGGAATCAATCTTCAGACTTAAGTAGCATGCAAAGATGGAATGTACCACTTAAAATATGCAACGTATCTTTTCATTGTCAATTGTCATTAGTTTCTGTATTTCTCTTTTTTCTCCCTTTAACTGATAAGTAGAAGATTATGTGGAGTAAAAGTAACATTTCAAAATTTAATGGCCCGTATAACTATCTTTTCATTGATTTTTCTCACTTCCTAATGATTGCTTCATTACCAAGAAAATAATTACAAAAGGATGTCGCGTACAATCAATATCTATAAAAGTGCTTGCATGACATTTTACACTTTAGCCCTTGTCAGGAGAGGCAAGGCATGAGCGTAGTGTTGGTTTAGGATAAAATCGATCCAATTCGCTTCAGATATGAGGATATTCCGTCGGTAGTAGTGTTGGTTACGGCGGGAGAGTTTAGGCGCCATGACAATTTTTTTTGGATGTGAAGTCCGTTGAAAATGCTTTATGTACGACTGAACTATTCTCGACTGAATTATCAGTTAGAAATAGACTAATCTCGACTAAATGTATTCCGTCGGAGTTACTTCCGTCGGAAATAAACCCTTTTCTTGTAGTGTTCCTTAAAACTTCAACATAAGCCCAAAAAATTCATCCAAACATCCACTCGGTAGTTTAACCATATAAAATAAAGCCAACACTTAAACCAAGAATTAATTAACACATTGTACTCTTCCAACAATGCAAGAATTGGGTCTTACTCTGTTACCTTCTTTTCAACTTGAAATATTCCATAGAGTACCTTTTCCAAGCTCATTATATATGTAATAATCATCATCTCCTTCAGGATAAGTTGATAATACTCCCTCCCCCCCCCCCCCCCAAAGAAAACAAAGAATATAAAAAAACTACAGTGACACAATACAATTCATAATTTCTGACATAGCATTTTGATGAATGTAAATATTATACCATCTAAACATTATTGTAAGTGATGTGTGGTGCTAAAGTACTACATATGGAGGAATGTCACACATTTATAATTTGCAAATATCTGAGAAAATTTACTAATTATCAATCGATGAAGATTCATATACATATACGGTAATTCAACTTCCTAAAAAAGATAAGTAAATAGTTACAAACAGTAGCTAATATCACAGAATTATACTACTATACTAGTCACTTCAACACAATTCGAGTCTTATTGTCTCTAGCTGCGAACCTGATTGGCCATTACAACAATTTGATGTAAAAAAACTACTTTCTGTATGGCGAGTTGTCTGAAGAAGTGTACATGGATTTGCCACCAGGGTGCATGATACCAGAAGTGCATTGTCGGAAAGTGTGCAAATTAAAGAAATCGTTGTATGGGCTAAAACAATCTCCGAGAGTCACGAATATCATGAGGTCATTTGTCTATCATCAGAGTAATTCAGACCACACTTTATTCTTGAAAAGACAACATAGTAAGATCACTGCTCTTATTGTGTATGTTGATGACATGGTGGTTACAGGAAATGACCTTGATGAAAGGAATGCTCTACGAAGTTACTTGTCAAACGAATTTGAAATGAAAGACCTCGGTCACTTAAAATATTTTCTTGGGATCGAAGTGTCTCGATCTGATAAAGGGATTTTCTTGTCTCAAAGAAAATATGCTTTAGATTTGTTGCAGGAAACTGGTATGGCAGCATGTGTGAGACCCTGAATTTTATGAAATAAAAGTATTCATTTTTTTTTCTATTTTGGTAAATAGCACGGTATTGATTATTGATGCTTATGTGATAAGTCACTCAGTTTTGTTTTATTGGTATTATTAATGTAATAAAACAGAAAAGCTTTTTTATATAAAGCGCGAATACTTTTATAAAGTTATTCTATAAATAGAATATATTATATTCTATATAAATAGTGTTTTTTGATAGTAAAATCTTTTTATATAAAAATGAATACTTTTATAAAGTTATCATTTTATTAGACAATAAGTAGAATATATTATATTTTATTATGCATAGTATTTGCATAGTGCGTGCGTAGTGTTTACATAATAAAATCTTTTATAAAGTTATTCGTTTTATTATATTATAAATAGAATATATTATATTTTATTTAAAAGATTTTGCTTTAAATATGGACCGTCAGATTAAAGTAAATCAATCTGGACTAGTTCATGAGTTAGTTACTATCTGTATCCATTTTTCTATAAATAGAAGCTCATTCCTTCATTATTTCTTACGAATTCTTTGAAATTCTGCAGAGAGAAATTATAGAGAGAGTTCTTCTTCTATAATCTTGGCGTATTTCTTTAGAGTTTAAGAAAGCTTTGAGCGTAGTCAAGTTTTCTTCAGTATATTTCCGCCCTACCAATTCGGAATACTTTTCTTTTTAAGGTAGGGGATATAATTGTCGTACTCAGTAAAAGGATATTATTATTATTTATTATTACATTGGAATAACTTTGTATATGACGGACTACCTATACTTGGTGAAATTCTTACATTATTCCATTCTTTATTATTATGTTGGAATAACTGTTTATCAAATCTCGCATACGTGGTGAAATTCTTTTAATATTTCGTTCTTTATTATCCGTCGAGAATATCATATGTCGTGCGTTTATGCCGGGACTGGTTTCATTATTTATTATCTGCCGGAATATCTCATATCGTGCGTTTTCTGTGGGACTGGTTCCATTATTTATTATTCTCGCCGGAATATCACATCGTGCGTTTACAGGACTGGTTCCATTATTTATTATTCATTGGGAATAACTTTGTTGATGCAATCTATCGCACGCATGGTGAATCCTACATTATTTCATTCTTTATTATTACATTGGAATAACTCGTCTATGTGGATTACCACATGCATGGTGAATGATCCTTGTATTCATTTAATAGTATTTTCATTAAAAAGGGTTTCGTCGAATAGTAATTTTTCATTCAAAATTTTGGAAAAATTTGAAATGATAATTTAATGAGTTTTCTAAATTGTGTCCAAAATAACGATTTTGGATGTATAGATTTTCTGATTTTCAAAATTTTAAAAGTAAACTCTTATAACTTCTAAAATTTGAAATGATAATTTAATAACTCATCACGAGAAGTCCTTTGGTTCTAGAATTGCCTTGTCCAAAACCAAAAATAACTTAGGATTGCTAAAAATAGTATAGAGAAAAGAGTTGAGCGATGAAGATCCAAAACTTTTTAGGCTTTTCTTGGAAAAGACTATTTTAAAAGTAAACTCTTATACTACTCCCATGTAGTTAACTCCAAAAGCCCACTGAAAACTCATCCGCTTATCCATTCTTGGTGTAAGACTCAAATGATTGGTGTCGAATTTATAATGTGTGATACCTCATCCGTAAGAATTAGGAATTTTGGAATTTTCCGGAATGGGCGTTATGGCAAAGAACAAAAGAAAACAATTTATGATAAATGCCTAAATATTAGTGGTTAACTCCAGCTTTGGTGAATTTTTATCCATATGTATATAAAAATACCTGTAAATAATTTTTGGACAAAAGAATTTTGATAAATGTCTAAATATTCGCTTTTATCCATAAAATATATGAATTTTAAAAATTTCGAGAATATATGTTCAAGATGGGACTAAAAATCCCGTAAAATAAATTTTTTGGGACTGATTTGGTATTTTTCATAAAATGAACTAGTTATGAGTAAATGAATTAAATATGTTATGTGAAGTAATAAAATTGGAAAATAGGATTTTATGGCTCGAGAATCCTATATAGGGTATATGCATATTTTGATGAGGATTTGATCATTGATTATGAAATCTTATGAGTATGGCATTTTGAGTGATTAAATGCATTATTTGATAAAGTGTAAACAATTGAAATAAATTGTTTATAAGTTTAAGAAATGATTAAAATATTGTTATAAAATTAATGATATTAGATTATGAGATTATTAAGTGATTGATAACATTTGGTTATTATTGAACGATGGATAAATTGTATTATAAATGTTTAATATTTATCCTTTATCTCATTTGATTAATTCTTATATCATTGTCATCATCCTCATGCTTATATTGTGTTGAAAGTCATCTTTGGCCGTAGTGCATAGATGGACTTGGTATGATTATGACCAGGGATTATTCGGTATAATCATGACCGTAATGTTACAAATGATGTAGAAAAAGTCCTCATTGGCCCGTAGTGCATTGATGGACAGTTTTTGGTATGATTATGGCTATGGATTCTCTTCGGCCAAGGGTGCAAAGATGAATTGTTTTATAGCATGATCAAGATCATTGATGAAAACATGATTATCTTTGGCCCGTAGTGCATGGATAATTCGTGGTCGTGATACTTAAAGAATATCCTTGGCACGTAAGTGCGAGGGATGATTCGATGATGTGGATTATTTATTGAAATGAGTCTCAAATGATAAAATATTAGTTATACACTTTTAATTTTTAGAAGATAGTAGATATCATGCTACTCGACTCTTCTAAAATATAGTTATATGTCTTTCGCTCAGTAGTGCAAAGATGAATTGTTAATGAATATCTTTGGCCAGTAGTGCAAAGATGAATTTATTAGTATGATTATGAACAAGAATTGTGATTTGGTATAACCATGATTTTTGATGTTTCAAATGAAGATAGGTGATGAAAATTATCTTCATCACCGGTGCGAAGAGGAATTTAGAATCACAATTATGATTATGAAGTTATTCATATATGATTGTGGATGTGAATTGGCCGATTGATGTTACAAGGATAAAACATTATTGGTGGACTTTTAACATAAAGAAGATAATAGATCCGATGGTCTATTCGACTCTTCTAATGGATTGCTCATTCACCGCAACTATGGTTGAAAAGTTTTATCATCTACCATATGTTCTAAATCTACGATTTATTATTGATGAAAGCTATTGATAATTTAATTATCTTTAGTCATGATATTCCTTCATTGGACTAGTTGTGCTTCGCCTTCTTCGCTTCACAATTCCTTTCGTGTAATAAGAGTATTTGCCGTAAGAGTGTCACGGTCAAGCGGGGATAACGAGGGGAATAGAACGATGGTCTCTAGTTGTGGAGGTTCTCCTTAAGCAAGATAGAAAATGGTGTTGTATTCTATACAACATTTAGTAGTTATATTTGGTGAATCAAATAGGGTGAGGTGAACCCAACTTTGGAAGGGTGTTTTGCCAATTATTATACACGATGTCTAATGACATACAACCTCGTGTTATCATAAGACAGGTCATGCGCATCCACTTCGCTTGAGTATATTTACGGGCACTACCTATAGGATCTTGGAGTTGATTTAAAATATAATATTCACTTGGAGACAAAGTGGAGATAGTTATATGTCAAGAGAAGACTCACCATTGGAAAGAAGATGATAGTAATCTTCTCGCTTTTCATTGGGGTACATTGGGTAAACCAAGGATAAATTGCGTGGCCATATGATATCTATTATAACCTGCACGCATGGCCTCTCCGTATACGAAGGTTTTCTTGAGCACTTCCCAAAGATTTTAGTTTCTAAAATAGTCTTTGACTATACTTTTATGTAAAGTACCATTGTAAGGTTGTGGTCGAGGCACCATGAGAGTTACATACATTTGTATTAAAACTCACGATTAACTACGGTCGATTCTATACGCAGATTCAATGATTGTATAAATGAAGTTGTATTTAAATTTTGTACCATGTATCTGGCGACTCAGAATGGGTGATGTATACCTAATTTTGGGGGCGTCACAGCATGTCAACCAGTTGATACACCGATAGAAGAAGGATTGAAGTTATGTGTTGAGACTAATCAGGTGCCTGTTGATAAAGGGAGATATCAGAGGCTCATTGGAAGATTGATGTACTTAGCTTACACTAGGCCAGATCTTGCATATGCGTTGAGTATTGTTAGTCAGTTTATGCATAATCCTGGAGAACAAGATATGAATGCAGTTATGCGTATTTTAAGGTATCTGAAGTCTACTCCTGGAAAGGGCATTTTGTTCACTAAAAATGTATATTGTCAAAGTGTGGATGCATATAGTGATGCTGACTGGGCTGCAGCAATAGATGACAGACGATCTACTTCGGGATATTTCACCTTTGTAGGTGGTAATCTCGTTACATGGATAAACAAGAAGCAAACTGTTGTTGCACGTTCAAGTGCAGAGGCTTAATTTAGGGGTATGACACTTGGAATGTGTGAAGTATTGGGGCTGAGATTTCTCTTGAGGGATTTGGGCTATCTGCCTAGGCAACCGATTCGGCTTTATTATGATAATAAAGCAGCATGTGATATTGCTCAAAATCCGATACAAGATATTTTCGCGACGCCCCCAAAATTAGGTATACGTCACCCATCTTGGGTCGCCACTTATATGGTACATAAATTCAAATACAACTTAATAATACAACTGTCGTGTACAATATGACAAAACATAAACTGTGAGTTTGAATACAAATATTGTCTACTAGAGAATATACAAACTCAAAAGGAGTCCTCATTACAATTATTATCACACTATTTCACAGAATAGTGAGGACTACTAATGCAACCATCTAGACCATCACTCCGTTCCCCGACTAGTCCCTGCTACGTTCTCATTTCCTGAAGAGAACAATGAAAGAAAGGGTGAGCTCAACTAGCCCAGTAAGAAATATTATGACTAAGATAATGCAAAAAAAATTATCGTTAGCCTTCAACAGTGTTAAACTGATTCAATATAATAGACAACAAGTTTTAGATCAAAAACTGCAGCGGAATAAACAATCCATTGAAGAGTCAAGTAGAGAATAAAATCTACTATCTTCTATGATTTAAAAGGTTTTTCATCACTTTTATCGCTGGGACTCAGCTTAATAAATAATTCACATCATCGAATCACCCCACTACTACTAGCCAATGATATTCTTTAAGATCATGATCATTTAATTATCCATGCACTACGCGCTTAAAGATAATCATGTTTTCATCAACGATCCCGATCATGCCATAAAATAATTCATCTTTGCACTACTACAAAAAGAGAATCCATAGCCATAATCATACCAAAACTCGCCCATCAATGCACTACGGGCCAACGAGGACTTTTTCACATCATTTGTAACATTACGGTTATGATTACACCGAATAATCCTCGGTCATAATCATACCAAGTCCATCTATGCACTATGTGCCATGTATGATGACTTTTCAACAAAATATAAACATGAGGATGATGACAATGATATAAGAATTCAATAAAACAAGTTCAAGAATTAATTTATCGAGAACCGATAACGCCCAAAGTGTCAACATGATACCGCTTTGTAGAGTAAAATTCAAGAATGCTCGTAAGAATATGTCCATGAAAAGATATTGGATGAAGCGCAAATATCAAGGATATTTCACTAATTTCATGGAGTATAGAAGTCAAAACTTTAACCAACCGAGTATAATAAAGAATGGAATAACAAAAGAAATCACCATGCATGCGATTGATCAGATAAACAAAGTTATTCCAATGTAATAATAATAAATAAATAAACGTCGTGAAATTTCGAAATAAAGATGGATGTTTCGCAATGTAATAATAAAGAATAAAATAACAATAAAAAATCACCACGTTACGCGGTAAATTCAGATAGATGCAAGTTATTCCAATGTAATAATAAATAACGGAACCAGTCCTGTAAAACGCATGCATGTGATATTCCAATGTAATAATAATAAAGACGGAAATGTAAGGCGTAAAAACGCATGCATGTGATATTCCAAATGTAATAATAATAAAGATGGAATAATGTAAGAATGTCACCAAGTATAGGGTAGTCAACAGATGACATGGTTATTCCAACAGTAATAATAAAGAATGGAATAATGTAAGTTTCTTCATGAATACAAAAGAAATAATACCCCTTACTAGATAGAAACAAATAATATTCTCTACCTTTAAAAAATTGGATACCGAAATAGTGAGGTAGCAGAATTTCTTCTTCTTTCTCTCTATAATTTCTCTATAATAATCGCTTCTAAAGCTTTTGTGAATTAGTGAGAAATGAAGGAAGAATGAGCTTCTATTTATAGAAAAATATAGTTTCGATAATCGCACGTTTTGGGGCTCAAAATATTACAAAGATAATACCTTCCTCTTTTTCTTCATTTTTAATTTATTCCGCAAGTATTATCAAACTTGCACCACTCCCCTAATAGTAAATAATGTGAATCAATAGTAAATCATGTGACTCAATAGTTCTAATCATGTGATAAAAACAATTATGATATAAGTACTTCCATCTATACCTCCATTTTTAACTTAGTCATGCAAGTATTATCAATCTTGCACCAACTCCCCTAATAGTAACAAGAATGTGAAACAATAGTATACACATATGAACAAATAGTTATAATCATGTGAATTAATAGCAATCAATTGCTCATTTATCCGGTTAAATTCCCGATTGGTCAATATAACCTCCAGACATCAATTATTATCGAAATAACTGTCGATTTTCACTAACACAAACAATTCCAACATAATGAAACTATTTTTATCAACAATATAAATTTTAAAATTTCAAAATTTTACTTTTCCCAAAAAGTCAACTGTTGACTTTTTGACCAAATAGTGAATCCCGGAAAATTTTGTGTTTATAGACTATTTTTACTAATTTCATCGTTTCGACTCAAATATCACGTTCGCTGCGTCTCCAAATTCAACTCCTAACACAACTTCAATTTTAATAACATTCATCATTAATATTATAACTCACAATATTTATCAACCAAGTCGTTCCCAGGAAAGAGGGGGCTTTCCAATAAGGATTTCTCCCTATTGGCGCGCAATTAGGTGACCAAACCTCTCTTTGACAGAACTTCTAGACATTGTAAATATTGTAATTTAATAATACGAATAACCTTGTCTTCTCAATTATTGATTTAATAAAATAACATATTATGCAGATGATACTGTGACAATAATCGAATCAATAATATAAGAGATATGATGCAACAATTACTGTAGCAATAATTGAGTATAACTAATTGACTTCTCACGTAAGTATTAATAATCAATACCGTGTGCTACTATGCAACCACGCCAGACATCGTATTTTTTACTACCGAAAGTAGTTCAACAAGATTAATTCAGAAAATCTCCGCCGTTATTTTCATAAAATATATTTTGTCAGTTTTTTTAACTACGATAATATTTCATTGTGGGGTCCACCAATGATTATGTCATCGTCGTATTTAATATTCCCCGATAAAAAGAATAATATTATATAACAACTTCATGATTTTGAAAAATTTATAAATACTACCCACAACTATAATATTATATCAAATCCACACCATAATATTCAAAAAATTATTTCGAGAAAATTAAATATTTATTCATAAAATCTGGGGTCTCACAATCTCCCCTCCTTATGGAATTTCGCCCTCGAAATTTATGTACGTACCTGGTGTGCTGAAGAGGCGAGGATACCTCGTTAGATTCTAACTCTTGAGGTATAACCTTTGAGTGTTGAATACTATCCTTCTTATCCAAGATTTTAAAATGTATCTCATCATACGTTAAATCATCCGCTATCTCGTCCGGTTCTAAATCAATAATGTGGTTCGGTCGTCCACATATTTACGTAACATCGATATGTTAAAAACGTTATGAACACGCCGACATATTTGGCAGTAAAACGAGTCTATAAGCCACGCTCCTACTTCGATCGAGGATTTCAAATGGGCCAATTAAATCGAGGGTTGAGATTTCTCTCTTCGTCGATTCTCGCTTCTAGAATAACGCCTCTTGAACCTTCTTCTTCTTCATATTCATCACTCCGAGTATGTAGTTGAAAGCGCTTTTAACTTTATCGATTAAAGTCTATTCTAATCAGATATTCGTTATCTTATAGAGTCTTTAACTCTATCTTCATCATTTGTAAGTTATATTTAAATGGTTTGTGTTAACAACATCGCACTTCAGAAACGATACGATCTTCTACTCAACGCGTCGCCTACCACGCTCAGACTTCCACGATGATATTGAATGGTACGATCGTAATCTTCAACATACTCGAGCCAACGCTTTCGCAGCGCATGTTATATCTCGTTTTAAGTAAAGAAATATTTGAGGGTTTTAGAAATGGGTTTCAGATCGGGGTCAATACAAAATTCGATTTCACGCGCCTAGGGTAGGCTAAGAAGTCTTCAAGAATACGTCAGAAATCTATTAACAATAGAAATATCATTCAAAAATCGTGACTCTCATCCAAGACTTGGATAAGACGTCACATTGATACCTATCAACTTGCCATCGTCATTCATTCACATCACCTACGTAAAGTCCGGCTTTGGTGCATTCCACACAAGGAAGTCAACAACTAAAGGCTCGGGGCTCTTTACTTATGGCTTGATATGATGAAATGATCGACTTTAGTGGTTTAGTTACTTAAAAGTTAGGAATATGAAAGCTAACAACCTCATTTAAAAGCATGATGATGAGTAGTTAACCAATCGATTCCAAAAATCACATCCATGCAAATATTTTCAAAGAGATAAGATCGACAGTAACGTGAAAGTGTTGATTTGAATCAAACAAGATTTATAAATAGTAGAGGTAACGAAGGTTTCTCCCAACCGAAGTTTTAACAGATAAATCAAAGTCTAACTTCTCCGAGTTAAATTCAAACATTGAACACAACTAGGTGAAATAAAAGAGTGAGTAGAACCCAGATTCAACACGGTATAGACTTCGCAAAAGTTTATGATTAACTTACCCGTGATAATTTTATTCAGTTCCTCGTTACTCAAAAAAAACGCTCTCTCTTAAACTACCTGGCTTTGGCTTGTTTGGGACATCCTTTGTCATCACTATCCCAAATTGGACTTGACTTCACCATACGACAAAATCGAGCTAGGTGACCTCTTCTTCCGCAATTGAAACACGCTTTTGATCATTGCAGATAGTTTTGGACGGATGTGTCCCTCCCGTCCAAGATTTGAAACATACGACCGATGATCGTTCTTCTTCCTTTGAAACGGTGTTTGGTGTCATTGTCTTTCCATCATTATTGAACCTTCTTCTTAAAATTTCCACTTTATTATTTTGGCCATGATTACCACCAAGTGGTTATCATTCTTGGCATGATAATTTCCACGATGGTTATCATTGTTCGATGACCGATCATCGCCTGCCACCAGATGATTATTATCGTGTTGTTGGTCGTGCCTTTTGGTTGTGTTCGACTCATTATCGCTACTCCAATAATCGAGCCCTATTCACAACATCCTAATATAAACAAAGTTTGTGAGAAATAAGATATCGACGATCTCGTGTTTCAAACCTCTTAGAAACATTCGCCATTCGCTCCTCATTATCGCACCAAATGGGATGCAAACCGAGACAACTCGCAAATTTAGCCTCATCATCGCGACACTGGCCATATTATTTTGCTCAAACTTGATAAACTCCACCTCCTTCATGTGATTTAATACTTTCGGGAAAGTACTTGTCATTGAATGACTCTTCGAACTTCTCCCAAGACATCTTGAAAAGGCGGTACCAGTAACGCTTTTACTGATTCCCACCAATGATCCGCTTCTTCACGCAACATAAAGGTGGCAAAGGAAACTTTTGCTTCCTGAGCATCCCAAGACCTCAAATATCTTGGTGATCCGCTTTAACCACGTCTCCGCCTTTAAGTGGTTCCGCTTTCCCAAAAACTCCGGTGGTCCCAGCTCCTCGAACTACTTAAGCGGTGACCAACCGTGGGTTGCCATTGTTTTTCCCGCATTATGAATGTGAGCCGCCTTCACCGATGTTGCATGAATTCTAAAAAGCTCTTAAACGTACCATCGCTCATCAATTGATCGGTGTTGTTGTTTATGGGAGGATTATCGCCATCCTGTTGTACATTGTCCCGATTATTGATCCGTGGAGACTCAATGGTCTCTCGTGCTCCATTGCTATTCTCAACATTCTCGGATGTCATTTTCAAATATCGCCACAAAACAAGGGTTAATTAACATATCACATATTATCTCTATACTCGATCGACCAATTAAATAACAAATAAACTTAGGTAGGTTATACTAACAAGGAATTCCCATCTCTCCCTCCTAGTTCTAGTCTCACATCTAGCCAGGATCATATCCCTAAGCTTTGATACCAACCGTGACGCCCCCAAAAATTAGGTATACATCACCCATCTTGAAGTCGCCAAATACATGGTACATAAATTCAAAAACAACTTAATAATACAAATGTCGTGGTAATAATACGACAAAACATAAATCGTGAGTTTGAATACAAATATTGTCTACTAGAGAGTATACAAACTCAAAAGGAGTCCTCATTACAATTATTATCACACTATTTCACGTAATAGTGAGGACTACTAATGCACCATCTAGGACCATCACTCGCTCCCCGATTAGTCCTCGCCACGTTCTCATTTTTCAAGAGAACAAAGAAAAAAAGGGTGAGCTCAACTAGCCCAAAGAAGAAATATTATGACTAAGATAATGCAAAATAAATTATGTTAGCCTTCAACAAATGTTAAACCGATTCAATATAATAGACAACAAGTTTTAGATCAAAAACTGCAAATGAAATAAGCAATCCATTAAAAGAGTCAAGTAGAGAATAAAATCTACTATCTTCTATGATTTAAAAGGTTTTTCATCACTTTTATCATTGGGACTCAAATTTTAATAAATAATCCACATCATCGAATCACCCCGCACTACTGGCCAAGGATATTCTTTAGTATCACGACCTCAAATTATCCATGCACTACGGCTAAAGATAATCATGTTTTCATCAAAGGTCCCGATCACGCCATAAAACAATTCATCTTTGACTACGTCAAAAGAGAATCCATAGCCATAATCATACCAAAACTCGCCCATCAATGCACTACGGGCCAACGAGGACTTTTTTCACATCATTTATAACATTACTAAGTTATGATTACACCGAATAATCCTCGGTCATAATCATACCAAGTCCATCTATGCACTACAAAAGCCATGTAGATGACTTTCAACAAAATATAAAACATGAGGATGATGACAATGATATAAGAATTCAATAAAACAAGTTCAAGAATTAATTTATCTAGAACCGATAACGCCCAAAGTGTCAACACGACATCGCTTTGTAAAGTAAAATTCAAGAATGCTCGTAAGAATATTTCCATGAAAAGATATCGATGAAGCGCAAATATCAAGGATATTCCACTAATTTCATGGAGTATATAAGTCAAAACTTTAACCAACCGAGTATAATAAAGAATGGAATAACAAAAGAAATCACCACGCATGCAGATTACATAAAAAGTTATTCCAATGTAATAATAATAACGGAAAGTCAAAGTCGTCGAAACTAATGTGATGTTCCAATGTAATAATAAAGAATAAAATAACAATGAAATCACCATGCATGCACAGATTGCAGATGTATACAAGTTATTCCAATGTAATAATAAATAACGGAATCAGTCCCGCCAGAAAACGCATGCACAGGATATTCCAATGTAATAATAATAATAAAGATTTTAACCAGTCCCACAGAAACGCATGCATGTGATATTCCAATGTAATAATAATAAAGATGGAATAATATAAGAATGTCACCAAGTATAGGTAGAATGGAATAATAGAAGAATTTCACCAAGTATAGGTAGTCATGATATAAAGTTATTCCAACAGTAATAATAAAGAATGGAATAATGTAAGTTCTCTTCATGAATACAAAAGAAATAATACCCTTTACGAAAGTACAACAAATAATATTCTCTACCTTAAAAAAAATGGATATCGGAATAACGAGTAGCAGAGACTTCTTCTTCTTTTCTATAATTTCTCTCTATAATAATCGCTCTAAAGTTTTTGTGAATTGGTGAGAAATGAAGGAAGAATGAGCTTTATTTATAGGAAAATATAGTTTCGATAATCGCACGCTTGGGGGGCTCAAATATTACAAGATAATACCTTCCTCTTTTTCTTCATTTTTAATTTAGTCCCGCAAGTATTATCAAACTTGCACCACCTCCCTAATAGTAAATAATGTGAATCAATAGTAAATCATGTGACTCAATAGTTCTAATCATGTGATAAAAATAATTACAAAGATAAGACTCCATCTATACCTCTATTTTTAACTTACCATGCAAGTATTATCAATCTTCCACCAACTCCCCTAATAGTAACAAGAATGTGAAACAATAGTATACACATGTGAACAAATAGTTATAATCATGTGAATTAATAGCAATCAATTGCTCATTTATCCCAAGTTAAATACCCGATCGTATCAATATAACCTCCAGACATCAATTATTATCGAAATAAATGTCGATTTTCACTAACACAAACAATTCCAACATAATGAAACTATTTTTATCAACAATATAAATTTTGAAATTTCAAAGTTTGATTTTTCTCAAAAAGTCAATCGCTGTTGATTTTTGACCAAATAGTGAATCCCGAAAATTTTTTGTGTTTATAGACTATTTTTACTAATTTTATCGTTAGGACTCAAATATCACGTCCGCCTCCAAATTCAACTCCGAACACAACTTCAATTTTAATAACATTCATCATTAATATTATAACTCACAATATTTATCAACCAAGTCGCTCCAAGTGAAAGAAGGGGTTTTCAATAAGGATTTCTCTCTATCATGCCGCAATTAGTGACCAAACCTCTCCTCGATGTAACTTCTAGACATTGTAAATATTGCAATTTAATAATATGAATAACCTTGTCATCTCAATTATTGATTTAATAAAATAACATATTATGCAGATGATATCGTGACAATAATCGAATCAATAATATGATAGATATGATGCAACAACACCATCAGAAGCAATAATTGAGTATAACTAAGTGACTTTCACGTAAGTATTAATAATCAATACCGCGTGCTACTATGCAACCACGCATAGACATCGCATTTTTTACTACCGGGTAGTTCACAAAGATAACCAGAAAACCTCCGCCATTATTTTCATAAAATATTTTTGTCATTTTCTAACTACGATAAGATTCCGCCATGGGGTCCACCAATGATTATGCCTTGTCAGTATTAATATTCCAAAAAAAGACATTCCCAAAAGAATATTATATAACAACTGCAGACTTTTGCAAAATTTATAAATACTATCCATAACTATAATATTATATCAAATCCACACCATAATATTCAAAAAATTATTTCGAGAAAATTAAATATTTATTCATAAAATCTGGGGTCTCACATTTTTTGTTAGGTAAATAATTTAATTATAGAAATAGTTTAATTATAAGATCTTTACCATCTCTATAAATATGTACATGTAAGTATACAGTAAAACTATGAATGAAAATATTCTTTATTTTCAAGTGAAATACCATACAAACTAACTTGATTACAACAAGTGAAGAGCCGGAAAGAGAAAAATGGAGACAAAGATGATAGACAGACAAGGGGGCGCGGCAAACTACTCCCCCTCCGTCCTTTAAAATGGTACTCCTCTTCTTTTATTTTTGTTCTATCCAAGATATATTTTTAATCTTAAATAGTTTCAGTACAAAACTTATTCATGACTATCATGTTATTTTCCATGTTTCATTATCCAATTAGAAATAAGAAAACATGCGTATTTTGTTTAGTTTAGTTTAGTTTAATAAAAAATGATTATTTTTACTGTGTTTGTGAGTTTGGAGGGATGAGATTGAAATAGAAAGTATAGGAGGGGGGAGGAATGAAAATTGATTATAATTTTTCATTGTCATGTTTGTGAATTTTAGAAAAGAAGGAAAATATTTTAATTATATTTTTCCTTATTTGTGAGGTTAGGAGGAGATAAAGGAAAGGGAAAATATTTTTATTTTTAAACTACACTTACTATATTACCCTTACATATTAATGTAACATAATGACATGATTTATTTTGAAAGATTATTTTATGTAATATAAAATATCTAATTTTCTCATCCTCCAAATTCTCCCACTTTTGGGAGAAAAGTTTTGAGCTAAAAATGAAATTAACTTTACCTCCAAATCACTTCCCAACGTTCCGTCCTTCCTAAAAAAACTTGCAAACATAAAATTTAGAGAAATTTTAATTATTTTCTCTTTCCTTCCCTTTCCTTGGATGATTAGCAATTTTACTTCAACGTCTAACTTAATTAAAGTCAATCTTCATTGAATCCAAGAATCACATGTTGCTTGCTATTGGGATTGGGCAGAGGTAGCCCAAAATCATTTACCAGGACAAATGTTTGGGTTATTTAAGCTGGGCCTTATATAGAGGACCTGCTTGTATGGTCTCTTTAAAGCCAAATTGAACCCACATACCCTTGATCAATGGCTAAGGCGTCATTGGCCGGACCATTTGGTGCAGGTGATGCACCAAATTCCTTAGCCTGTCCCACTTGCAAAATCGCCATAAGCATGAATTCAATGATCGGAAGAGCCAGCAATATTCTCGTTAGGGGTGTAAATTGATATATACGGATCTGAATACAGTGGTATTTTTATTTGTTTATTTGCGGATATCTTTAAACTGAATATATTTTTTTGAATACGAATAATATCCGTTTTTTTCCGAATACGAATGCAAACAAATACAAATTTTCTGGTTACCATTTACAATCCTAACTATAACTAGAATAAAAATAATAATAAGTTTTAAAATATAATTTATTAATGAATGAATGTTAATTTATTTATTTTAATAAATATTTAAATACAATAATCAATATTCTAAATTGCAATTCAAATAAGTTTTCATCATTTTGAAATCCTAAATTTCAAAATGAATGATATACTTATTAATATTTAGATGTTCATTTTATGTGTGGAGTAATATTATCAGAAGTGGAGTAATATTTTATAATTTATAATTAGATTCAAAGTTTACATTGAATATTTAATTATTTTTTTCTCAAATACTTGATTAAAACATTAATAATATGTTTATGGGGACTTTTATTTATAATTTATTCTCAATACATAGATTACAATTTAGTTATAAAAAGTTTATTTTATCTCATTATATTTATGGACAGTGGGAGTTATAATGTATATGTGACAACTAACAACGAGTTAATCCAACTTGATCCAAAATTTACCTTGGAGTTACTTTAAATATTTGGGCTTCAAATTTCTAAATAATTGGGCAAGTGAAAGTGATAAATATTCCCTCCACCTAAAAAATCATAAACGTGAATTAATTATTCAACCCCCTTCTAGATTAATTCTAAATTAATTTGGACTTAAACACATTTTAATAATAAAATTATATTATTCATTGTTCCTGCCTCCCAGCATTACAAGTAAGTTTTGAAATAAAAAACTTATAACAAATAGTTTTGTTCTTCTAGTATATAATTTTTTTGTTAAATGATACATTTTAGATATTTTAACTTTAAAGTAGTAAAAATCTATTAACTATACTTAAATCAATTTAGTTGTTTATTAATATTATAATAAAAATGTTATTTCCTACTTTTTAAAAGTAAAATGATATATTTTTACAATAATTTTCGTATGATAGTGAAAACTAATTATTATATAAGGAAGGCCACTTTAAAAAAATTATTTTGCTTATTATATATATAAGTTATACGAATTTCGGATACGGATCCAAATTTGGATATCTGTTATCTATCAAATATATTGACGGTCGGATGTTAAACGAATACGAATACGCCTATATCCGTATTCGTATCCATTTATTTGCGGATACCCATAAATAGAATACGAATATATCCGTTTTTTTCGAATACGAATAATATCTGCTTTTTTTCGAATACGATTTTTTCTGTTACCATTTACAGCCTTAATTCTCATTATTGATTTCATCATCGTCTTCAAATAAATACAAGAAGATCAAAAAGGAGGAGTACTAGAAGGGAAAAAATTAATTAAATTGTTGGGCCGGAGGGATTTAGAAAATAAAAATTGAAAAGGATAATGAATGAGGTTTTTGTTGATAGAATTAATTTTTTTTCTTTGATCTATTTGTTTTGAAGAGTTATTAGAATTGATCGGATCCTTGAAAACAAAAAAAAAATTAAATTTGACATCCGCAGTTTAATGCTGCGGGGACAAGACTTATTTATAAACGATGTCGTTTTTCAGTTGGCCATTTGGTCATACTTAGCGTCCGCAGTTTGATACTGCGAACGTGAGAATTGTAAAGGAGGGATATTTTGGTTGTGAGACCCCAGATTTTATGAATAAAGATTTAAATTTCTCGAAATATTTTTTTGAATATTATGGTGTGGATTTGATATAATGTTATAGTTGTGGGTAGTATTTATAAATTTTGCAAAGTATGCAAGTTGTTGTATTATATTCGATTGATCGGGAAATATTCGTTTTAGCAGGGAATATTTGTACAACGACGCAATCATTGGTGGACCCCACAACAGAATTATGAAAGTAGTATGCACACAAGCCAATCATGTTTGATGATAAAGCATATACTTTGTAACAATCTTATTCATTTATTAATAAAAAGTATTAATTTATTAAAGGCTTTTAATTATCTACGATGATCTTTGTTTTATAATATGTGCTAAACCCATAGTTTTAAGCAATGCTTTTAGAATAATGATGATGATCATTCTAATGAGATCTAAATTCTTAGAAAGCTTAAAACTAAAATAGTTCCCAATCATTGGATTACTAAATTGGGGATTAGTGAATCCTGGATAGATTGAATACATACGTCGTTCTTGCTCATTGGATGAGGATGATTGATCTCACGATCATTTGTGTGGAGACACTAAAGCAAGTATATAGGTGCTTATTAGAGAATAAGTTCATCGAACGTGGCTCGCTAAGGAATACCTAATGGAGTTTTACTCACCGTCAATAGGAATTCTGTAGTGATAGTAAGACAAGTAATCCTTGGACTTGAGATCATCATAAGTATCTTGTGTATGATGAGTTATACTTTGACTTATTCCTTAAGACCCTTAGGGTATATCAAAGGGTATGCTTGGGTATAATAAGTTGTACATAGAGATAATGTATGATCAATAAAGAATCTACCACTTCTAATAAAAGAAGAGAAATGTCCTATGTGATTCGATAAATGACAACTCTGTAATCCTTTGGTTGCGCGTAATGAAATTAGAAAGGAGTTTCTAATTTGCATTATTTGGAGTTGTGCATTTAAGGATCGAAATATATATAATTAAATAAAATAAGACTTGACAAGTAATTTCATGCCTTATATTTAATTGGGACATCAGATGGTGGAAGGATTGAATTGATTGCAGAACTATTTACTCAAAGGTTCTTTTATGATTAATGTTGAAATCTATATTATCCGGAAAGTCGTTGATCGCTAGGGAGGCTTATCCCTATCAGAGAATAAATATTATTTATTTAAATAAATTAATTATTTAATTTATTTATTTAAATAAGATTAGAATCGTTTCTAATTGATTTATTCATAATCTGGTTTAATATGGAGAACCTAAAAGGTCACACCATAAAAGGAAGAATAATTATTTAAGAAGTTAATGGCATAATCATAATAATATGTTAAGTATATTTAATTTAATCTATGGTGATAGAATAAATTAAATAGCTTAATATTTATTATTTAATATTTTAGAAATATTAAATATAGATTAATAAGAGGAGTCTTATTAATATTATTACAATTATTATTATTTTAATTTCTAAAAGAGTTTAGGAATTAATTTAATATAAGTATCTCATTTATTCCTAATTGGATTAGGAAGGAAAATTAGTTAAAGGAGTTTAATTAATTATCCCTAATAAGATTAGGGAGCTTAATTAATTAAAAGAATTTAATTAATTAAATAAATTCCAATTCCTTAATTGTTAAGGTGGGTTGCCCACATCTATAAATAAGAGGAGTCTTATTATGGGTGAGGGGTTGTTGACTTTTTACAACATAACGTAATAATTCCAATTTGTGGGAGAGAGCACGCTTTCTATAGAGATAGAAAACTAGGGTTGAGCCAAACACCCCTTCTTCGAATCTTTATTTCTCCTTGGTGGATCACCCCCAGAGGCCAAACATATGGGTGGCTAATGTTGATCAAAGGAAGAAACAAAACCCGGTGAGATTCAAGTTGAACTTGAAAAGGATTTGGAGGTGAACTTGTACACGAGGAAGCTCGATCTTCAAGGGTATGATTTTATTCTTTATCTTTTCGTTTAATTAATAATTGTGCATAAAGGGTGATCTGGGTATATGGTTTGTAAATTTTTTAAACTCTGATTTTTACTCGCTTCCGCTTATTTATGCAATTTGATTGCGTTATTGAATATTACAAACCTAACAAATTATTGTCGGATTGAGAAAACGACAAAAATGTTTTTATTGAAAATAACGGCGAAAGTTTTACCGTTAATACTATTGAACTACTCGGTAATAAAAGTACAGTAATACGCATGTTTCAACAATTAACGGTAAAACTTCCGCCGTTATTTTCATAAAAATATTTTTGTCGTTTTATCAATCTGACAATAATTTCGCTAGGGGTCCACTAATGATTGTGCAACCGTCATGACGGATATTTTTCGATAAAAAGAATATTTCCCGACTAATCGAATATTCCCTAACACAACGAATATTTTATATCAACTTGCTTACTTTGCAAAAAAAAAAATTCACATATTACCCTTAACTTTAAACTTTTATCTATTTAACTATTTACCAAAATAGAAAAATCGAATACTTTTATTTCATAAAATTCGGGGTCTCACACTGTAAGTTTTAATACAAATATTGTCTTGTATACAATATATATTCAAACTCAAATAAAGTCCTCATTACAATTATTGTCACACTATTTTATAAAATAGTGAGGACTGCTATAATAACCATCTTGAACCATTACTCCACTCCCCGACCAGTTCCAACTACATTATCGCCTCCTGAGAAGATTAGTAGAACCAAAAGGATGAGCTCAACTAGCCCAGTAAAAAAAAATATTATGACCAAGATAATATATAACAAATTATCCTTAGTCCTCAACAGGAAAAAAATCTGATAGAATACAATAGACAACAAGTTTTAGATCAACAACTGTAGCGGAAATAACAATCCATTAGAAGAGTCAAGTAGAGCATGATGTCTACTATCTTCTATGATTTAAAAGTTCATCATCAATATTTTATCCTTGTAACACCAATCAATAAATATTTCTAATCAACGAATTATCTATGCACTACGAGTCAAAGATAATCGTTTACATCACCAGTGGTCATGATCATGTCAAACACCTGTCCATCTATGCACTACGGGCCAAAGAAGACTTTCATCACAAATCTTTATCTGTAACATTAAAGTTTATGATTATACCAATACACAATTCCTGGTCATAATTATACCAATCAACGGTCCATCTTTGCACTACGGGTCAAAGATGACTTTCACCGCAATATAAGTATGAGGATGATGACAATGATATAAAGAATCAATCAAATGAGATCAAGGATAAATATTAGAGATTAATAATTCAATTTATCCAGAGTTCAAAATGTCCAAATTGTCAACATGATAACTAAATGTGGAGTAAAATTCAAGAATGATATTCACGTATTAAAAATAATTTGGACAGAAAAGAAAATTAAATTACATTGTGAAGCGACTTCAATAATAAGACTCGTATGAATAAGACCCATGAATAAGAACCGATATGTAAAGATTAAAATTTAATAAGAGAATTCAGACCAATATTTCAGTGAAATGATATTAGATGAAGCGCAAACGTTAAAGAATTTTTAATCATTTCAGGAATAATAGAAGCAATATTTACCATAGTAAGTTTAAATTTAGGAATATGAAATAAAATAATATCACTTACATAATATGGAGTATGAAAGGAAATGATATTTTTTACGAGTATTGAAATAAAATAATATCATTTACCTTAGTAGAAACTAAATTTAACTTAGAATATCGGATATTATCCTGAAAAAATTTTGCACTAAAAGCTACACTCAAATTATTTTTATACTCAAAAGAAATACTTACAATATTATAGAGGAAGAATTTTCTGATATTATAATGGTGTGTTTAGGAAGGAGGTTTACCCCCATTTATAGGGCAACACAGAGGAATAAAACAATTCAATCTGTCTAATTTTTTCCCTTTCAATGCATAACTTTGCCCAACTTTAAATTCCTAATAGGTGATGCCCACAATTTGGTAACAAATGAATGCCTTGCAGGAGAAAACCTCCGCCTAACTTTCTTTCTTTCTTTGCATAACCTTCCTTTTTTATTGGGTGAGAGCTTATGAATTAGGAAACCAAAAGAATTGCAGAGATTGTTTTGCCACCAATAAGTGCACATAAGTTTTTTAAAAAAGAACTCAAACTCAATTTGCTAACCTCTTCCCTCTAACCACATGCTTATTGTGAGACCCCAGATTTTATGAATAAAGATTTTATTTTCTCGAAATATTTTTTTTAATATTATGGTGTGGATTTGATATAATATTATAGTTATGGGTAGTATTTATAAATTTTGCAAAAAGTATGTAAGTTGTCATATTATATTCGATTGGGTTTGAGAATATTTGTTTTATCAGGAATATTCGATAAATGCAGTACAATCATTGGTGGACCCCACAACCAAGTATTGTCGTAGTTAGAAAATGATGTAATTATCTTTTTATAAAAATAATAAAGTGAAGTGTTACCGTTAAAAAGCTGTTGAACTACTCATTAGTAAAAAGTACGATGAATGGCGTGGTTCGATAAGAAGACACCAGATTGATTATTTATACTTACGTGAGAAGTCACTCGCTTATACTCAATTATTGCTATAGTAATCACTTTGCATCATATCTCTATATTATTGATTCAATTATTGTCACAGTATCATCTGCATAATATGTTATATTATTAAATCAATAATTGAGACGACAAAGTTATTCATATTATTATTTGTAATATTGACAATGTCTAGAAGTTCTGTCAAGGAGAGGTTTGGTCACCTAATTGCGCGCCAATAAGGAGAAATCCTTATCGAAAAGCCCCCTCTTTCCTGAGAATGACCTGGTTGATAAATATTGTGAGTTATTATATTAATGATGAATGTTATTAAAATTGAAGTTGTGTTCGGAGTTGAATTTGGAGACGCGGACGTGATATTTGAGTCCGGAACGATGAAATTAGTAAAAATAGTCTATAAACACAAAATTTTTCGGGATTCACTATTTGGTCAAAAAGTCAACAGTTGACTTTTTCGGGAAAAGTTAAACTTTGAAATTTCAAAATTTATATTGTTGATAAAAATAGTTTCATTATGTTGGAATTGTTTGTGTTAGTGAAAATCGACATTTATTTCGATAATAATTGATGTCTGGAGGTTATATTGACCAATCGGGTATTAATCGGATAAATGAGCATTTAATTTCTATTAATTCACATGATTATAACTATTTGTTCACATGTGTGTACTATTGATTCACATTCTTGTACTATTAGGGGAGTTGGTGCTAGATTGATAATACTTGCATGACTAAGTTAAAAATAGAGGTATAGATGGAGGTACTATACTGTAATTGTTTTTATCACATGATTAGAACTATTGAGTCATATGATTTACTATTGATTCACATTATTTACTATTAGGGGTGGTGGTGCAAGTTTGATAATACTTGCAGGACTAAATTAAAAATGAAGAAAAAGAGGAAGATATTATACTGTAATATTTCGAGCCCCAAAACGTGCAATTATCGAAACTATATTTTTCTATAAATAGATGCTCATTCTTCCTTCATTTCTCACCAATTCACTAAAGCTATAGAGCATTTATTATAGAGAGAAATTATAGAGAAAAGCTATAGAGAGAAAATCTATAGAAAAAAAGAAGAAGAGAAGTCTACTACCTAACTACTCCAGTATCCAGTTTCTTTCTTAAGGTAGGGAATATTATTTGTTATACCCGTAGGGAGTATTATTTCTTTGTATTCATGAAGAGAACTTCGTTATTCCATTCTTTATTATTCTCGTTGAATAACTCAGATACGCTGCTACCCTATACTTGGTGACATTCTTCATTATTCCGTCTTTATTATTCTCGCTGAATATCTCACATGCATGCGTTTTACGCCGGACCGATTCCGCCTCTTTATTATTACGTTGGAATATCCTCTCTTCTGTGCATTTTGTGGGACCTGGTTCCGCTTTTTATTATTATTCGTTGGAATATCCTATTCGTGTGTTTTATGACTGGGACCGTTCCGCGTCTTTATTGGTATTCTGTTGGAATAACTCGCCTCTATCAAGCACCGCATTTACATGGTGATTTCATTATTATTCCGTTCTTTATTATTCGTTGAACATCCTCGTCTGCGTTTTACGCATTTGACACGGTTCTCTTAATTATTATTCTATTGGAATAACTCCTTTGCGCCAAGCACCACACGTGCGTGGTGATTTCTTTTGTTATTCCATTCTTTATTATACTCAATTGGTTAAAGTTTTGACTTCTATAATCCATGAAATTAGTGGAATATCCTCGATATTTTGCGCTTCATCCAAAGATCTTCTTATGGAAATATTCTTCCGAGCATTCTTGAATTTTACTCCACAAAGAAATATCATGTTGACAATTTGGACGTTATTGGTTCCCTCGGACAAATTAATTCTTGAACTAGTTTTATCAATTCTTATATCATTGTCATCATCCTCGTGTTTATATTTTTTGTTAAAAGTCATCTGTATCTGTCAGTAGTGCATAAATGGACTTGGTATGATTATGACTAGGAATTATTCGATTGTAATCATGACCGCAATGTTACAAATGATGTGGTAAAAGTCCTCGTTGGCCCGTAGTGCATTGATGGACGTTTTTTGGTATGATTATGGCTATGGATTCTTCTTGACCAAGGGTGAAAAGATGTATTGTTTTATTGATCGGGGACCAAGGAAATGGATAATTCATGGTCGTGATACTAAAAATATCCTTGGCCCGTAGTGCGAGGGGATGAGTTAATGATGTGGATTATTTATTAAAGTCGAGTCTCAATGATAAAGTTGGTGAAAAACTTTTTAAATCATAGAAGATAGTTGATTTTATATTTTACTTGACTCTTTCTAATGGATTGTTTATAATAGTTTTTGATCTAAAACTTGTTTATCATTATATTCTATCGGTTGTTATATTGTTGAAGGCTAATGATAATTTATTTACGCATTATCTTAAAATAGTATACATCACCTATTCGAAGTGTCACATAGAAAAATATACGGCTTACGTAAACAACTACAACTTTATTATTACAACAAGAAATCGTGAGTTTAAATACAAATATTATCTTCTGTATAATATCTATACTCAAATAAATCCTCATCACATTTATCGATACATTATTTTACAAAAATGGTGAGGACTACTAAACAATCCTTTCTAAAACCTTCATTCCATACCCTTCACTGACTCATTTCGCTTATATTCTCGCCTCCCGAGAAAAATGGAACAAAAAAGGAAAAGGGTGAGCTCAACTAGCTCAAGAAGAATATTACGACTAAGATAATATACAACAAATTATCGTTAGTCTTCAACAGGAAAAATCTAATGAATACAATAGACAACAAATTTTAAATCAATATTCGCAATGAAATAATAATTCATTGTAAGAGTTAAGTAGAGAATGCAAACTACTATCTTCTATGTATGAATTTAAAAGTTCATCGCTCATCTTTTATCCCTCAGAACATCAATCAATATACATCCGAATCAAATATTCATCTTTGCACTATGTGCCAAAGATATTCATCACCTGGTCATGTTCATTTAAACACTGCTCATCTTTGCACTACGGCCAAAGATATTCTTCTTCAAATCATTCATCTTTGCACTACAAAAGCCAAAGATATTCTTAAGAAATCATTCATCTTTGCACTACAAAGCCAAAGATATTCCATAATATCATCATTTAAGATCGAGGATGATGAAAAAATTTTTTTTTTAAAGAAACGAATCCAAAGGAAACAAAATGACAAGGATTAAGGATTAAGGATTCAGATTTTGGTTTTATCCACGCCCAAAAATACCTCAAAAATAATCATAGTGGTGTAAAATTCAAGAATGATCAAAACATGGATACAATCAAAGTTAGTATCCGTAATAGATATTTTGGACTTAAAAAGAAGAAATTTTATTTTTTATGAATAGTACAGATACGTGAATAGTGTCAGAACGTGAATAAGGCCGATACGTGAATAGTAACTCCGACACCAAAAGATAGAAATTCCACAAAAACATCTTCACGCTTCGAATAAATAAGAACTTGAATAAGAATCGTGAATAAGAACTCATGAATAAGAATCGTGAATAAGAACTCATGAATAAGAACTCATGAATAAGAAACCCGACATGAAAAAGTTCCAAATTTGATAAAACTTCAGATCAATATTTCAAAGATAATGATATCAAGAAATAATATCATTCGAGAAGAAAATAACATCCCTTACCTCGAAAAGATCAAGATTTTAATTTAAAACACCTGATATAAAGCTATGACTTGACTTCAGAACCAGATAGCAATACTCAAAGTATACTCAAAATACTCACAAGAATACGCCGATAATATAGAGAGAGAAAACTTCAGCTTTCGTGTGATTTTCAATTCTAACCCAAGACCCTATTTATAGAAAACGCGCTAGACACACCAAAAGTTAGTAAAATTTAATAAAATATAATATATATATTATAAATTTCCTACGCCTCTTTGGAAATCAGATCCCAACATTTCCCACATGCCAACCTTCTAGAAAGAAATGATAAAAAACGTTTTTCATAAAATAAATAATTAAAACTTACAAAAATCAATTATTTTGAGCTTCGTAACTTCAATAATTCATAATAAATAGCCCTTTCATCAAAAATTCAATCTCATGAGTTTTTATAGGAAATTCAATTTCTACAACTTTGCGTAAGAAAGTTTTTCCAAATTCCAAACAGAAATTGACCAAATCCACAAACCAAGCGATTTTTTAAAGCTATAATCAAATTTCAACCAATAAATGGGGTCCAACCGACATGTTTAACATGTTTTAAACATTTATTGCAACAAAAATACTCTTCCTCCTCAGATACTCATATATCCCACATTCGTTGTAAAATATCACCATTAATATATTATTAAAATAATATATTTAAACGAATTATTTTATCGTAAAAAGATAAAATATTAATTTTCAACAATTGTCATTTTAAAATTTTTCCATCTATATCCACATAAAATCAATATTTTCTCATCATATAAATCAATAATTAATTATTCACAAATAATATTACGTAATCACAATATCGACAACCGTGCAGCTCCTGTGAAAGCAGGGCTTTCCAATAAGAATTTCTTCATCTGGCGCCGCAATTAAGTGACCAAACCTCTCCTAGATGTAACTTTCTAGACATTGCCAATAATGTTATCTAATAATATTATTCAGATAATATGAATTATTGCTTCGATAATGAAAAATATCGTAGTAATGACAATTATCAAACAACAAAGAATATAAAATATCAACGCAAAGAATTATTAACTCAATAAAATATCGAACAAAGAATTAATCAGAACCATTATCGAGTAAGGCCTTTCACGTAAGAATCAATAATTGGTGCAATACCGCATAGCATCGCTCAACAACGCCAGACATCGTGTTTTAACCACCGGGTATTCCAATAAAGATAATCTCAGAATAACTACTACTCGTTATTTAAAAACAACTTATATTTGTCTGCTTTCATCCAATCGCTTCCGTTATGGGGCTCACACACGGTCGCTACTGTCGCATTTAATATTCCCCGACAAGCATTTAATATTCCACCACCAAACTAATATTCCCCGACAACAATGAATATTTTATAACCACTGCTTATTTTCAAATATTTCATGATTTAACCCTTAACTATCCACATTAATCAAATCAACCCTTACTATTTCAAAATAATAAATAAAGGAAATTAAATTTTTTATTTAAAAATTTTGGGTCTTACAACCTCCCTCCTTATGAAATTTCGCCCTCTAAATCGACGACGACGTACTGTGTGTTTCAAAAGGTGAGGATACCTCGCTTTCATTTCCGCTTCCAATTCCTGTGTCATTTCCTCTATAAGATGATTCCTCCACAAAACTTTAACTTGTGGTATGACCTTTCATGTAGTAGACATGCTCCTTCCTATCCAAGATCTTCGACAGTACCTCCTCACACGTTAAGTCTTCTGGCTATCTCGTCCTGCTTCTAACTCAATAACGTGGTTCGGTCTTTCACATATTTATTTAAGTACGATATGTGAAACACATTATGAACACGAGACATACTTTGAGGTAACGCAAGTCTATAAAGCTACATTTCCTACTTGGCCAAGAATTTGAAATGGACCAATAAATCGTGGATCGAGCTTTTCTCTCTTCCCAAATCTTGTAACTCCCTTCCATGGAGCAACTCGCAACAATACACGATCCCCTACATTAAATTCCACGCCCTTTTCGATGAAGATCCGCGATAACTCTTTTGTCGATCTTGTGCCGCTTTTGTATACGCTTGTCAATCATTTGGATCTTTTCAGAGTCATACGTATTTTAACTCGGGTCCCAACAATGTTGCTTCACCCACCTCATCCCAACATATCGAGAAACTACATTTTCGGCCCATATAATGCTTCAAATGGAGCCACACCTATACTTGCTCGATAAATCGTTGTTGTAGGAGAATTCCACCAATGGTAAATACTTATCCCAACTACCTCAAGTCTCAGGACACAGTAGTCTTAATAGATCTTCAAGAGTTTGAATAGTCCTCTCGATTGTTCGTCCTGCTTGGGGATGGTATGTCAACTAAATCGCAAACTGCGCTCATAGCTTTTTGCAAGCTAACCCAAAATCTTGAAGTGAATCTTGGGTCACGATCCAAACTATGGATACGTGCATGCCATGCAACCTCACAATCTCATTCACGACATATACTAAGAAGACGCTCAAGGAATAAGTCTCCAGACGGCAAGAAATGAGCAGACTTGGTTAATCTATCAACAATAACCCAAATAAGATTGATGCCTTGAGAAACCGTAGGAGGAAGACCCAGAATCTAAATCCATGGTAATGTGTTCCCACTTCCATTCCTAATCTCAAGTGGTTGCAACGGACCCTTAGGTACAAGATGTCCGCCTTTACACGCCGACAAGTTAAACACATCGAGATAAACTTTGCAATCTCTCTCTTCATATTGTTCCACCAAAATGTATGTCAAGATCACGATACATTTTAGTACTTCGTGATGGATTGCAAATGGCGATGTGTGCCTCCATCATAATCTTTCAGACTTCAAATCGTAGTCGTTAGAACACAAAGTCTAGAGTGGACTCAAGTATTCCTTCTTCATCAATTCTCGCTCCTAATAGCTCCTTCTTGTACTTTCTTCTTCATACACGATCGCCCGGCCAAGGGCTCGAGCAACCTTAACTTTTCTATTAAAGTCGGGTTCTACGCAGATACTTGACATCATCGCACTCGCTCCTCAAGATACGATCTTCTACTCAACGCGCGCCACCTACCACGCTCACTTTACCTGTGATGGTATCAATAAAGTGTGGTCGTAGTCTTCAATAGTTCGAGCCAACGTCAGCCGCCGCATGTCGAGTTCTTTTTGAGTGAAGAAATATTTAAGGCTTTTTACGGTCCAATATATCTCCACTTTCTCCCCATATAGATAAGGCTCCATATTTTTAAGCTGAACGATCGGGCCGCTAACTCTAGATCACGAAGTAGGATAATTCCTCTCATACTCTTTTTAAGTTGTCGCGAGGCATAAAGGCTATGACTTTCCCACGCTGCATGAGAACACATCCTAACCCTTTGCTCAAGCATCATCAGAGATAACAAATCCATCCCAACCAGATGGTATTGTTAGAAACAGCCAAATAAGTCTCCTCTAAGCTCTTGGAAACTTTTCTCGATTCTTCGCTTCCAAACGAATTTTGTATCCTTCCGAAGTTAGCCGAAGTTAATGGAGTAGCGATTCGAGAAAACCCTTCCACTAATCTCCGATAATAACCAAATTTAAGCCCAAAAGCTACGATTTCACCACCGACTTTTATTGTTCCTAACTTCAGATTGCTTCAATCTTCACGGATCAACAGATACTCCATGTTTTCGACACCACGCGTGCCCAAGGAATGCTACTTCCTCAAGCCGTAACTCGATTTCTTCAATTTGGCATATAGTTTGTTTTCACGAAGCCTTCGAGTACCAAATTTCAAATGGTGCTCATGATCTTCACTACTTTTGAATATACGAGGATGTCATCAATAAAGACAACAACGAATCGATCCAAATATTCCTGAATACTCTGGCTCATCATATCCATGAAAGTCATAGAGCATTAGTTAGTCCGAAAGACATGACTAAGAATTCATAATGCCCATACCGAAGTTCTCAAGGCGGTCTTTTGAATATCCTCGCCTAATCTTCACCGATGATATCCGTAATCTAAGATCGATTTTTGAAAAGAATTGTGCCCTCAGAATCGGGTCAAACAAGTCATCAATACGAGGTAGAGGATACCTATTCTCGATGGTGACATGGTTCAATTCCCGATAGTCAATACAAAGTCGATACTCCCGCTTTCTTCTTTACAAAAAAAACAGAGCACCCCAAGGAGATGTACTAGATCTAATGAAACCGATGTCCAACAATTCCTCGTAGTTGGACCTTTAACTCCTCAAGTTCAATAGAGCCATTCGATATGGGTTTTAGAAATGGGCTTGTATCAGTTCAAGATCAATAAAGAATTCAACTTCACGCTCGGGGTAGATCGGAAGTTCTCTAGAAATACGCCAGAAAGTCAATAACAAACAGAATATTATTCAAATTTGACGTGTCTTTATTCAAATCCATAACATGGGCTAAGAAAGCTTCGACATCCGCTTTTTAATAAACTAATAGCTTTTATGATTAGATATGAAAGTTGATTGATTTTAATGGTTTAGTGTTGAATTGCATAAACAGTCAAGTTAGAATATGAAAACTAACAACCTTATTTAAAACAATCAATTTTGCAATGATGAGTAGTTAACCAATCAATCCCTAAAATCACATCAAAAGCAAGTATCTTTAAAGAGATAAGGTCAATGTGTAAGGTAATGGTGCCAACTTGAATCAAACAAGATTTATAAATGTTGGATGTGATGAAAGTTTTTCCTAAACTGAGTTTCCACAGATAGTCAAAGTCTAATTTCTCCTGAGTCAAGTTTAAACGCTGAGCACACGCAGAGAGATAAATGAATGGGTAAAGACCCAGATCAAGTAAGGTATAAACTTCGCAAGAATTTATAAATAGCTTACCCGTGATCACCTCGTTTGGGTTTCTCGATTATGACCAAATACCACAACAAACGCTTCTTCCCTAATCGCTGACTTTTGACTTTTCTCGGGGATTTTTCGAGTCACCGCCCCTCACGAACTAGGGTTTCGCCATCGCATAATCTCGAGCGATATGTCCTTCCTTTCCACAATTATAGCATACCTTGAACTGTCTGTGGGCGCTTGACCGATATGTCCTCTTTCCCAGATTTGAAAAGATACGACCGGTGGTCGTTTTCCTCCCTTAAAACCAGCTTGTCACGCCAAGACCGCCATCTTCATACGGTCGTTGTTAAATCTCCTCTTTTAAAATCTCCTCCCGACTCTCGCTTCTTCTATTTTCACGGCTATGATTACCACCAGAGTGGTTACCATTTTTGTCCGTCTGCTTTTTTCTCCGCAGTTATCATTATTCTCGCTGATCGCTATCTCTCGATACGATCCTCGTCAGGGTCCTCAATGACCGTGCATCAAGTATCTCGCCTAATAATCGAGCCTCGCTTACAACATCTCAATAAAGAGAAAATTTACGAGAAATGAGATATCGACGACGCCGTTTCAAACCTCTAAGAAACATCCGCGCACATACGCTCCTCATTCTCCACCAAATGAGGTAAAAACCGATAACTCGCAAACTTTGCCTCGCATCGAGACACCGCCATGTTGTTTTGTTCCAACTGATGAACTCCACTTCCTTCATATACGATTTAACACTTTCGTGAAAGTATTTGTCATTAAATAGCTTCTCAAACGCCTCCCAAGACACGCCGAAAAGTACCGGATGGGTACGCTTCACGCACTCCCACCAAGATTCCGCTTCGCCATTTTAACATAAAGGTGGCGAATGGAACCTTCGTTTCTCCGCATCCCAAGACATCGAATATCTTGTAATTTGTTTGACCCATGTTTCCGCCATGATCGGATCCGCTTTTCCTTAAATTTCGTGGTCCCAACTCTTCGAATCGCTGGTTGTGATAACCCGTGAATTGCTATCATTTTCTCCTCAGATTTTGAACACGAAGTCTCCTCGATCGATTTTTGCATGAACCGCAAAAACTTCTAAACATCCCCTCGCTCATCATCCGCTCAATGGTGTTGTTCACAGGAGGAACATTGCCAAATTGCTGCACGCTCTCCTCGTGAGTAAGTAAGTACAGCATCTCCACACGGCCTCATTTCCATTGTTAATATTCTCACGACATTCTCAAACACCGCCATAAAACAAGGGTTAATTAAGGAAATCAATATATCACATAATATCCCTATATATCGACCAACTAACAAATAAGCTTAGTAGGACACACTAACAAGGATTTACCTGCCTCCCTCCTAGTTCTATTCCCCGATCTCCGCCAGAGATCATATCCCTAAGCTCGATATAACCGTGACGCCCCAAAATAGTATACATCACCCATTCCGAAGTTGTCAATACATGGTATGTAAACAACTACAACTTTATTATTACAACAAGAAACTGTGAGTTTAAATACAAATATTATCTTCTGCATAATATCTATACTCAAATAAATCCTCATCACATTTATCGATACATTATTTTACAAAATGGTGAGGACTACTAAACAATCCTTTCTAAAACCTTCATTCCATACCCCGACTGCATCGCTATATTCTCGCCTCCGAGAGAAAAATGGAACAAAAGGAAAAGGGTGAGCTCAACTAGCTCAAGAAGAATATTACGACTAAGATAATATACAACAAATTATCGTTAGTCTTCAACAGGAAAAATCTAATGTAATACAATAGACAACAAATTTTAAATCAATATTCGCAATGAAATAATAATTCATTAGAAGAGTTAAGTAGAGAATGCAAACTACTATCTTCTATGTATGAATTTAAAAGTTCATCGCTCATCTTTTATCCCTCGTAACATCAATCAATATACATCCGAATCAAATATTCATCTTGCACTGCACTGTGCCAAAGATATTCATCACCGGGTCATGTTCATTTAAACACTGCTCATCTTTGCACTACGGCCAAAGATATTCTTCAGAAATCATTCATCTTTGCACCATGTGCCAAAGATATTCTTAAGAAATCATTCATCTTTGCACTACAGCCAAAGATATTCCATAATATCATCATTTAAGACCGAGGATGATGAAAAATATTTTTTTTTAAAGAAACGAATCCAAAGGAAACAAAATGACAAGGATTAAGGATTAAGGATTCGATTTTGGTTTTATCCACGCCCAAAAATACCTCAAAAATAATCATAGTGGTGTAAAATTCAAGAATGATCAAAACATGGATACAATCAAAGTTAAGATCCGTAATAGATGTTTTGGACTTAAAAGAAGAAATTTTATTTTTCTTGAATTCAGATACGTGAATAGTGTCAGATACGTGAATAAGGCCAGATACGTGAATAGTAACTCCGACACCAAAAGATAGAAATTCCACAAAAACATCTTCACGCCTTCGCTTAATAGACTCGTGAATAAGAATCTCGTGAATAAGAACTCGCTTAATAAGAACTCGTGAATAAGAATCTCATGAATAAAACTCATGAATAAGAACCATACATGAAAAAGTTCCAAATTTGATAAAAACTTCAGATCAATATTTCAAAGATAATGATATCAAGAAATAATATCATTTGAGAAGAAAATAACATCCCTTACCTCGAAAGATCAAGACTTCTAAATTAAACACCTGATATAAAGCATGACTTGACTCAGACCGTATAAGCAATACTCAAAGTATACTCAAAATACTCACAAGAATACGCCGATAATATAGAGAGAGAAAACTTCAGCTTTCGTGTGATTTTCAATTCTAACCCAAGACCCTATTTATAGAAAACGCTAGAACACCAAAGCGTAAAAATTTAATAAAATATATTATTATTAATAAATTTCCTACGCCTCTTTGGAAATCAGATCCCAACATTTCCCACATGCCAACCTTCTAGAAAGAAATGATAAAAACGTTTTTCATAAAATAAATAATTAAAACTTACAAAATCAATTATTTTGAGCTTCGTAACTTCAATAATTCATAATAAATAGCCCTTTCATCAGAAAAATTGAATCTCATGAGTTTTTATAGGAAATTCAATTTCTACAACTTTGCAGTAAGAAAGTTTTTCCAAATTCCAAATAGAAATTGACCAAATCCACAAACCAAGCGATTTTATTGTGCTATAATCAAATTTCAAATAATAAATGGGGTCCACCGACATGTTTAATATGTTTTAAACATTTATTGCAACAAAAATACTCTTCCTCCTCAGATACTCATATATCCCACATTCGTTGTAAAAATATCACCATTAATATATTATTAAAATAATATATTTAAACGAATTATTTTATCGTAAAAGATAAAATATTAATTTTCAACAATTGTCATTTTAAAAATTTTTTCCATCTATATCCACATAAAATCAATATTTTCCTCATCATATAAATCAATAATTAATTATTCACAAATAATATTATGTAATCACAATATCGACAACCGTGCAGCCTCCTGAAAGCAGGGCTTTCCAATAAGAATTTTTTTCATCTGCGCCGCAATTAAAGTGACCAAACCTCTCCTTAGATGTAACTTTCTAGACATTGCCAATAATGTTATCTAATAATATTATTCAGATAATATGAATTTTTGCTTCGATAATGAAAAATATCTTATGTAATGACAATTATCAAACAACAAAGAATATAAAATATCAACGCAAAGAATTATTAACTCAATAAAATATCGAATAAAGAATTATCGAACCATTATCGAGTAAAGGCCTTCACGTAAGAATCAATAATTGGTGCAATACCGTGCTATCGCTCAACAACGCCAGATTAGTGTGTTTTAACCACCGGTATTCCAACAAGATAATCTGTAGAATAACTACGCCGCTATTTAAAAACAACTTATATTTGCGCTTTCTTCATCCAATCGCTTCACATGGGGGCCACATACGGTCATATTCATTGCATTTAATATTCCTGACAAAGATTTAATATTCCACGCACCAAAACTAATATTCCCACAACAATGAATATTTTATAACCACTGCTTATTTTGAAATATTTCATGATTTAACCCTTTAACTATCCACATTAATCAAATCAACCCTTACTATTTCAAAATAATAAATAAAGGAAATTCTTTTATTTAAAAATTTCGGTCTTAAAAATTAAATTTTCTTTTACGTGTCCAAGATTATCTCGTTATGGTTCCTATCTTTGATTGGATCTATGTTTTGGTCTTCATTTTTGAATTTTACTCCACTATGGTTATTTATTTAAGTATTTTGAACTTGGATTGTTTAAAGTACGAATCCTTAATATTTGTTCTTTTGTTTCATTGGATTCATTTTCTTTAAAATATTTTTCATCATTCTCTACCCTAAATGATGATATTATGAATATCTTTGGCTGTGTAGTGTAAAAGATGAATGATTTTGAAGAATATCTTTGGCCCGTGAATAAGCAAAGATGAAGCAGTGTTTAGATGAACATGACCAATGAATATCTTTATTCAGTAGTTAAAAAAAGATGAATATTTGATTCCGGATATATGTTGATTGATGTTACTGAGGGATAAAATATTGACGATGGACTTTTAAATTCATATATAGAAGATAGTAGATTTCATTCTCTACTTAACTCTTCTAATGAATTATTATTTTCACAATGTAATATTGATTTAAACCTGGTTCATCTATTGTATTCTATTAGATTTTTTCCTGTTGAGGACTAACGATAATTTTTCTATGTTATCTTAGTTATAATGTTCTTTCTTTGGGCTAGTTGAGCTCACCCTTTTCCTTTTTTGTTCTATTTTTTCTTCTCGGGAGGCGAGAATGTAAAGCGAAGTACTTAGTCGGGGTATGGAATGAAGGTTCTAGAAAGTCGCTTTTAGTAGTCCTCACCATTTTGTAAAATAATGTATCAATAATTGTAATGAGGACTTATTTCGGTATGAATATTGTCTAGATGGCAATATTTGTATTTAAACTCACAGTTTTTATGTTGTATTAATAAAATTGTAGTTGTTTCTGTATCATGTATTTTGACGACTCAGAATGGGTGTTGTATACCTATTTTGGGGGCGTCATAGTTGGTATCAGAGCTTAGGGATTTGATCTCTGGCGGAGATCGGGGAATAAAACTAGGAGGGAGAGACGAGTAAATCCTTCTCTAGTGTGTCCTACCTAAGCTTATTTGTTGGTTGGTCAGAGTAAAGGGTTATTATGTTGCATGTCAATTTCTTTAATTAACCCATATTTTGTGGCAGTATTTGAGAATGACAGCTGAAAATGTTAACAATGGAGTGAATGAGACCGTGGAGACACCTCTAATCGCCAACCAGGATAATGTGATGTCAGGCGAAGAAAGAATTAGAGATATCCATGTGGTGAGTGAAGAATTAATAGTTTTAGAGATAGTCGCAGAGTAAAGAATCCCGAGAGTGAGGAAGAAGAGGAAGAAGAGGAACCCGAGGAGAATTTATTAGAAGAATTTTATGATCGAAATTTAGAATTACAAAATCGTATTCATGAGTTAGAAGAAGCAAGAATGAAGAAGAGAAGCGATGCGTCGTGGAGCAAAGAGATGCAACAATTCAAAATTGTGTTACCCGATGTGCGATGCTTGAACAGAAGCACTCTTTGGCAGAGTATAAGATATTAGAGCTGGAATCTGAGAATGCTATGATCAAAGTTCTGATGAAAGATGAAGCAACCAAACGAATGAAAATGGAGGATGCATGGGTAAAAGCTACACGACACGTTGATATTGTAGAAAAAGACGTCCGATCCAATAAGGCCAAAATAGATGAAATGGATTTCTCTTTTTGGACAACAATTGGGAGAATCCAACATCGAGTTCGGAATTACCCTGTGCAGAGCGGTCAACCCCAATTCGATACGGATCAGAAAGTAATGATTGAAATCATGGATCAAGAATTCGACGAAGCAATGAAGGGTGGAATGTACTCTATAGAAAAGTTAAGTCCAGTTGGGATGGTGGCACCAGAGGCGGATACGGACAAGTCAAAGTCAGCGGTTCCTGGAAGAGCGTTTGTCGTGACTGCCCAAAATGCGAGGAACTTGAACGAAGGTATCACGGGTTAGTTAATTATAAATTCTTGCGAAGTCTATACCTTATTAGATACCGATTCTACCCATTCTTTTATCTCTCTTGGTTGTGCTCAACTTTTGAACTTGACTCCAGAGAAATTAGACCTTGACTTATCTGTTGAGACTCCGTTAGGAGAAAATTTCATTACAGAATAATAGAAGAATGTCACCAAGTATAGGTAAACTGCTGTGATATAAAAGTTATTCCAATGTAATAATAAGCAATGGAATAACAACAGATTCTCTTCATGAATAAGAAAGAATAACACCCTTACTTTTGGTAAGAGATTGAATATCGCTGACGAATGTAGTAATAAAATACTCTTCTTCTTTCTCTTATTCTTTCTATACTTTCTCTCTATAGCTTGAATGAATTCGTGAAAAATAATGAAGCCCTAGGCCTCTATTTATAGAAGATTTCTAGCTTAGCACCTGCCGTGTGAAAAGGAAAGTGGCTTGACGACTAAACCATCACATTACCTGCCGATCTTATTTCGTTGAAAATACTTGCATTTGATATGATTTTAGGGATTGATTGGTTAACCACTCATCATGCTAAAATTGATTATTTTCGTAAGGTTGTTAGTTTTCATATTCCTAACCAACCTGTTGTACGAATTCAAGCAACCAAACCATTAAAATCAATCACTGTCATATCAAGCCATAATGCCATTCGTTTATTGAAAAATGGATGTCAAGCTTTCTTACCCATGTCATGGACTTGAATACGTCAGATTTGAATAATATTATGTTGTTAGTGAATTTCATGACGTATTTCCTAAAGAACTTCCTGGCCTACCCCCAGAGCATGATATTGAATTTTGTATCGACTTTGAACCCGGTACAAAACCCATTTCTAAAATCTCATATCGAATGACTCCTATTGAACTTCAGGAGGTAAAAACCTAACTATAGGAGTTGGTACCTTAGCCTATATCTGGTGACTTCCTTTGTGGAATACATGAAGCCGGACTCTCTGTGGGGGGACGTCGTATTTCGCAAGTGGTAAACTGATAGGTGTCATTGTGACGTGTTATCCAAGATTGGGATATGAGTCTCAGTTGAGAGCAACCTAAGTCAGTAATCGAAATACGTAGCTTTCTAGGCTTAGCTGGTTATTATCGGAGATTCGTAAAAGGATGTTCTCGAATCGCTACTCCATTAACTCAGCTGACTCAAAAAGATACAAACTTTGAATGGACCGAGGAATGCGAGAAGAGCTTCCAAGAACTCAACATGCGACACCGACGTTGGCTCGAGCTGTTGAAAGATTACGATCATACCATCCTAGAAAAGCAAACGTGGTAGCTGACGCATTGAGTAAAAGATCATATACGGGTACGAGTGCGATATTGTCAACGCAAAATTTTGTACGACTTACAAAGGATGAAGATAGAATTCCAAACTCCTGGGACACATGCAGTGATGTCAAGTATACGCATAGAACCAATGTTAATCGATAAAGTTAAAGTTGCTCAAGCCACAGACCCGGAGCTGATGCGTATAAAGAAGAAAGTAAAATAAGGTGTTATCCCAGAAGCAAGAATCGAGCAAGAAGAAATACTTCGATTCAACTCCAGACTTTATGTTCTTAACGACTCTGATTTGAAGTACAAGATCATGATGGAGGAACACAACACACCATTTGTAATCCATCCTGGGAGTACCAAAATGTATCATGATCTTCGACATACATTTTGGTGGAACAATATGAAGAGAGAAATCGCGAAGTTTATCTCGAGGTGTTTAACTTGTCAACGTGTAAAGGCGGAGCATCAAGTGCCAAAGGGTCCATTGCAACCACTTGAAATTCTGAAATGGAAGTGGAAACACATTACTATGGATTTCGTTACGGGTCTTCCCAAGGTTTCTCAAGGCATAGATACGATTTGGGTTATTGTTGATAGATTAACCAAGTCTGCCCATTTATTGCCTATACGGGAGACTTATTCTCTTGAACGTCTTCCTAGTATGTATGTAAATGAGATTGTAAGATTGCATGGCATGCTAGTATCCATAGTTTCGGATCGTGACCCAAGATTCACTTCAAGATTTTGGGTTAGCTTGCAAAAAGCTATGGGCACGGATTTCTGATTGATCAAAGATACCATCCTCAAGCAGACGGACAATCAGAGAGGACTATTCAAACTCTTGAAGATCTATTAAGACTCTGTGTTCTAGACTTCAAAGGCAGTTGGGATAAGTATTTACCATTGGTGGAATTCTCCTACAACAACAGTTATCAGACAAGTATAGGTGTGGCTCCATTCAAAGCATTGTATGGACGAAAGTGTCGCTCTTCAATATGTTGAGATGAGGTGGGTGAAGCAACATTTTTGGGACCCGAGTTGGTACATATGACTACAAAAAAGATCCAAATGATTCGACAATGTATATAAACGGCACATGATCGACAAAAGAGTTATGCGGATCTTCATCGAAAGGACGTGGAATTTAGTATTGGGGATCATGTATTGTTGCGTGTTGCTCCATGGAAGGGAGTTACAAGATTTGGGAAGAGAGGAAAGCTCAATCCACGATTTATTGGTCCATTTCAGATTCTTGACCGAATAGGAAATGTGGCCTATAGACTCGCGTTACCTCCAAGTATATCTCGTGTTCATAATATTTTTCATATATCTGTGCTTCGTAAATATGTGAAAGACCCGAACCACGTTATTGAGTTAGAACCGGACGAGATAGCCAAAGACTAAACGTACGAGGAGGTACCTGTCAAGATCTTGGATAAAAAGGAGAATGTCCTACGCACAAAGGTCATACCACAAGTTAAAGTTTTATGGAGGAACCATGCTATTGAGGAAATGATCTGGGAGTTGAAAACGGAAATGAAAGTGAGGTATCCTCATCTTTTCGAAACACCAGGTACGTACGTCAATTTCGAGGACAAAATTTCATATGGAGGGGAGGTTGTAAGACCCCAAATTATTAATAAATGAAATTTAATTCCTCTATTTATTATTTTGAAATAGTAAGGGTTGATTTGATTAATGTGGTTAGTTATGGGTAAAATGCGTAAATATTTTAAGCAAATGGTTATAAAATATTCATTTTTATCGGAGAATATTCGTTTGGTCGTGGAATATTATTACCGCGTGGGAATATTAACGACGATGGTAGCGATTTTTTATATGGGCCCATGTGAAAAGCGATTAGATGAAAAAAACGATAAAAATAAGTTATTTATAAATAACTATGTTGTTATTACAGATTAATCTTGTTGAAATACTCGGTGGTAAAACACGCGATGTCTACGGTATTGCACTCAAATATTGATTCTTACGTAAGAAGGCACTACTCAATAATTGTTACAAAGTAATTATCTATTCAATATTTTATTTTATTGATTCAATAATTGCTACGTTGATATTTTATATTCTTGTTGTTTCAATAATTGTCACTACACAAGATTTTCCATTATCGAAGAAATAATTCATATTATCTGAATAATATTATTAGATAACATTATTGGCAATGTCTAGAAAGTTACATCAAGGAGAGGTTTGGTCACCTAATCAAGGCGCCCAAGAAGGAGAAATCCTTATTGGAAAGCCCCTCTCTTCCTCGGGAACTACCGATTGTCGAAGATTGTTATTCGTAATATTATTTGTGAATAATTAATTATTGATTTATATGATGAGAAAATATTAATTTTATGTGGATATAGATGGAGAAAATTTTTAATTTGACAATTGTTGAAAATTAATATTTTATCTTTATCTCGATAAAATAATTCATTTAAATATATTATTATATTTTAATAATATAATAATGATGATATTTTTACAATAAATGTGGGATATATGAGTCTATGAGGAGAAAGAGTATTTTTTTATTAAATGATTAAAACATGTTTTTGTGTGTTTGTGGACCCCATTTCTCGATCGAAATTTGATTATACTTTGTAAAATCGTCTGTTTGTGGATTTTGGTCAATTCTGTTTGGAATTTGGAAAAACTTTCTTCTGCAAAGTTGTAGATAATGAAATTTCCTCTAAAAAGGACATGAAGTTCGAATTTTTCTGATAAAAGGGCTATTTATTATGAATTATTGAAGTTCTGAAATAATTATTTTTTAAAATTTTTAAATAATTTTTAAAAGAAAAACGTTTTTTACAATTTAAGTGGGTCTCACATGTTTTACAAATGGGCTGAAATCAGATTTCATAGATGGGCGTGAAAATTTTGTAAATATAATAATATTTTATTAAATTTTCTGCTTTGGTATTCTAAGCATTTTTCTATAAATAAGGTGCTTAGGTTAGAATTGAAAATTACATAAGAAACTAAAGTTTTCTCTCTCTATATTATCGAGCGTATTCTTGTGAGTATTTTGATACTTTGAGTGTTGATATACTTGCAAGTTCTTTCAAAGACTATATCCAAAGATTCGGATCAAGAAATCTTGTGTAAGACCCAAACTTTTATAAATAAAGATGAATTTTCTATAAATATTATTTTTGAATATTATGGAGTAAATCTGATATAATGTTATAGTTGTGGGTAATATTTATAAATTTTGCAAAGTAAGCAAGTTGTTATAAAATATTCGTTTGGTGAAAAATATTCATTTTGTTTGGGAATATTAAATGACTCAAGACAATCATCAGTGGACTCCTAACGAAATTATTCATCGAATTGAGAAAACGACAAAAAATACTTTATGAAAATAACTAGGAGGTGTTACCGTTAAAACCGTTGAACTACCCCCGGTAGTAAAAGTACACTAATACTGGCGTGGTTGCGATAAGAAGACACACAGTATTGATTATCGATGCTTACGTGAGAAGTCACTCACCTATACTCAATTATTACTACGATAATTGCTGCGATCATATCTCTTATAATATTGATTCAATTATTGTCACAAGATTATCATCAGATAATATGTTATATTATTAAATCAATAATTGAGACGACAAGTTATAAATGATTAATAATTGTTGAAAGATTAAATATGTGTTGATTAAAAATAAAATAATTTGTGGTAATATTTATTCAATCTTTGATGTATATAAAGAGTCTATTATGAGACGTTTGTGGTAAGTTTGGTTATTTTATGGGGGCCCATATGTCATCATCTAAGAGTCTCTTCGTCAATAGTAATTACCTTCGTCAATAGTAATTACCTTCGTCAATAGTAACTACCTTTACCAGACGTCAAACCACTTGCCGCTTTATATATTAAAGCGTCGAACCAATTGTCGTTTCACATTACAGGCATCAAACCAATTTTCTTTTCACATCACCAGTCGTCAAGCCACTTGTCTTTTCACATTTCAAGTGCTAAACTAGAAATCTTCTATAAATAGAGGCCTAGTGCTTCATTATTTTCACTTAATTCATTCAAGCTATAGAGAGAAAGTAGAGAGAGAGAATAAGAGAGAAAGAAGAAGAGTATTACATTACTACACTATTTGCGAGATTCAATCTACTACTAATGTAAGGGGTGTTATTCTTTCTTATTCATGAAGAGAACTATTGTTATTCCATCGCTTATTATTACATTGGAATAACTGTATATGTGATTTACCTATACTTGGTGACATTCTTCTATTATTACTGTTGGAACATCACATGCGTGTTTTACATGGGACTCGGTTTCATCTTTTTATTATTATTCGTTGGAACATCACATGCATACGTGTTTTACACCGGACTGGTTAAAATCTTTATTATTATTATTCTCGCTGGAACATCCACATCGTGTGTTTTACGGACTCGGTTCCGTCTTTATTATTCTGTTGGAACATCCCGCCGTTGCAAATTTTGCCCGACCTTGTTCCGTTATTATTATTCTCATTGGAATAACACATCATCACAAGCACTGGGATGCATGGTGATTTCTTTTGTTATTCCATTCTTTATTATACTCGGTTGGTTAAAGTTTTGACTTCTATACTCTATGAAATTAGTAGAATATCCTTGATATTTGTGCTTCATCCAAAGATCTTTTCATGGAAATATTCTTCCGATCATTCTTGATTTTACTCTCTACAAAGCGAAGATCATGTTGACAATTTGGACATTATAAGTTTCTGGATAAATTAATTCTTGAACTTGTTTTATTGAATTCTTATATCATTGTCATCATCCTCATGTTTATATTATGTTGAAAGTCATCTGTGGCCTATAGTGCATAGATGAACTTGGTATGATTATGACCATGGATTATTCGGTGTAATCATGACCGTAATGTTATAAATGATGTGGTAAAAGTTATCATTGGCCCATAATGCATTGATGGACAGTTGTTGGCATGATCATGACCATTAATGAATACACGAATGTCCTTGGCTATAGTGCATGGATAATTTGTGGTCGTGATACTAAAGAATATCCTTGGTCAGTAGTGCGAGGGGTGATTCGATGATGTGGATTATTAATTGTTTGAGTCCCAATGATAAAAGTCATGAAAAACCTTTTAAATCATAAAAGATAGTAGATTTTATTCTCTACTTGACTCTTTTAATGGATTGCTTGTTCCGCCTGATTAAACTTGATGTTGTTATATTTTATCGGTTTAACATCATTGAAAAGGCTAACGATAATTTATTCTCAGTATTATCTTAGTCATAATATTTCTTCTTTGGGCTAGTTGAGCTCACCCTTTCTTTCACTGTTCACTTCAGGAAATGAGAATATAGCAGGGACTAGTCGGGGAAAGGAGTGACGGTCCAGAGGATAGTATTAGTAGTTCTCACTATTCTGTGAAATAGTGTGTTAATAATTGTAATGAGGACTCTTTTTGAGTTTGTATAATCTCTAGTAGACAATAATTGTATTCAAACTCACTGTTATATTTTGTCGTATTGTACACGACAGTTCTATTTGAATTTTGTACCATGTATCTGACGACCCAAGATAGGTGATGTATACCTAATTTTGGGGGTGTCACATACTGTCTTTTTGAGGTAAGTGATGTTATTTTTTTTATAAATGATATTATTTCTTTCAATATCATTATACCGAAATATTGGTAAGATTTTTCTTGTGAAATTCTTATCTTTTCATGTTGGGGTTACTATTTATGAGTTACTATTCATGAGTTACTATTTATGAGTTACTATTCACGAGTTACTATTCATAAGTTACTATTCACGAGTACTATTCACGAAAAATGATGATTTTTCTTGTGGAATTTCTATCTTTTAGTGTCGGAGTTACTATTCACGTATACGGCATTATTCACGTATTAATTATTAATTATTCACGAATCATTTGACATTATTCACGTAAAAAATTAAATTTTCTTTTATGTGTCCAAGATTGTCTATTATGGTTCCTATCTTTGATTGGATCTATGTTTTGGTCTTCATTCTTGAATTTTACTCCACTATGATTATTTATGAAGTATTTTTGAACTTGGATTATTTAAAGTACGAATCCTTAATATTTGTTCTTTTATTTCACTGGATTCGTTTTCTTTAAAATATTTTTCATCATCTTCAGTCCTAAAAGATGATATTACTGAATATCTTTGGCCTTTAGTGCAAATATGAATGATTTCTGATGAATATCTTTGGCCCGTAGTGCAAAGATGAACATGTGTTTAGATAAACATGACCAACTAATGAATATCTTTGGCCTGTAGTGCAAAGATGAATATTTGATTCCAGATATATGTTGATTGATATTACAGGGATAAAATATTGACGATGAACTTTTAAATTCATATATAGAAGATAGTAGATTTCATTTTCTACTTAACTCTTCTAATGAATTATTATTTCCGCTGCGAATATTGATTTAAAACTGGTTGTCTATTGTATTCTATTAGATTTTTCCCTGTTGAGGACTAACGATAATTTGTTCTATGTTATCTTAGTCATAATATTCTTTTCTTTGGGCTAGTTGAATTCACACCTTTTCCTTATTGTTCCATTTTTCTTCTCAAGAGGCGAGAATGTGTAGCGAAATCTTAGTAATGGTATGGAATGAAGGTTCTAGAAAGTCGTTTTAATAGTCCTCACCATTTTTATAAAATAATGTATCAATAATTGTAATGAGAACTTATTTGGGTATGAATATTATGTTCAGATGGCAATATTTGTATTTAAACTCACGCTTTTTATGTTGTATTAATAAAGTTGTAGTTGTTTACAGATCATGTATTTGATTGACTCGGAATGGGTGTCAGATACCTATTTTGGGGGCGTCTTACATTACACAAATGTCATCGTAATAATTATTGAATCAATGATACATGAGATACTTATGAAAGAACCATCGTGACAATTATTTAATCGAGTGACTTCTTACGTAAGAATCAATAATCGGAGATATTGCAATAATCTGTAGTGTGCTACAAAGGTCAACCACACGCATATTACTGTACTTTTATCACCGGATATTTCAACAGTTAACGGTAAAAATTTTGTCGTTATTTTTATAAAAATGTTATTTCTGTCACTTTCTAAATCCAACAGTTATTCCGTTATGTGGTCAACCAATGATTGCGTCGTCGTACGAATATTCTCCAATAAAAAGAATATTCTCCGACCAAACTAATATTTTATGACAACTTGTTTACTTTACAAAATTTGCACATATTATCCATAACTATAACATTATATCAAATCAACACCTTATTATTCAAAATAATAATTAGAGAAAATTAAATTTTTATTTATAAAAAGTTGGGGTCTTACATGCCAACATTATATTGGTCAATTGACTAACTTATCATGAAGTTAATTTCATAGTAATCGAGTACAGAGTAATAGAATATGTTGCTATTTAAAAATAAATTATTATTTTATATTATTATCAACAAAATTATGAAAGAAATTTATTTTAGAAAGGAATTTTTTTTTATAAGCCAAAATAAATATTTAAAATAATTTGTATTTTAGATTACCACCCACTGCACTCATGTCTACACAGTAGGTCTATAAATAATGAGGAAGATTCACGTTCGGATGAGATTTTTCGGTCCATAATCAAATTTGGGCCTATGTCATTTGTTATATTAATTACGAGCAACAGTCCCGTGCCTCCACCACTATGACTATGAACGGTGGAATTTATTTTAAATTTTGAACGGTCCAGATAATTTATTAAGATAAACGAAAAATTCAAAATTATTTGTATTTTGTTATATAGATTTGATAATTTGGTGTTCTAAAAAGGTCAAAATCTTAATTAACATATGATTCCTTGACCTATTTTTAAAAAAAGGAGGATTCTAATTGACCATGATGATTTAGTTCATATGGAAACATGAGTCATATTCTTAATTGGTCTCGGACAAGCGGCGTGAGAGATTAAAATTAAACAACCACGTACTATATTAAGGTACACATTAATACACATTTATTATTCTCATACATTAAAGTAATTTTATATTTTGGTTGTTGACGTTTTTTGCTTATACTGATTCTCGTACTAGAGTTATTTTTGACCGTCCACGTGGTTGTAGCGACATTCTAGCGATTTTTTTATAATTTTAAAAAAAATATATAATATTTATTTTAACTGATTTTTTTTATAAAAAATAATTTTTTAGATATAATTTAGATACATACAAGAAAATTTAATTTGAACTTAATTTGAATAAAGTTCTTTTATTGAGCCGAATTTTTTTTCACTTTAGCACCCCTACGTTCACTATCAAAACCACCATCACCACCGCACACCCACCATCACCATCTAATGACACCCACCATTATTTACGACCATCACCACCGATACATGTTTGGTTAGGATTATTTGAGTATTTTTCTAATGATGAGTATTTGTGTTACTCCCTCCTTTCTTAAAAGATTGTGATTTTAAAAGAAAAAATTTATTTTAAAAAGTTTGTCGTTCACAACTTTCAAGGAGAATAAATTATTTATTTTCCTATATTACCCATATCTTCTCTCATTGTCCCAAGAAATTCTATCTCTTGTACTCCCTCCATTCCTAAATAATTGACAGGGAGTTCAAAATTTTCCAATATATTTGACGTTACCAAGTTTTTAGGAAGCATTAATTATAATTTTTTCTATCGCTTCTCAACCTGTATGGAGTATTTCATTTATCAAGACAACTATATGGAGTACATCTTTTCTTAATTAATGTAAGGGTAATTGTGGTAATACATATCAATCTTAATGACAAAATTGGAGTAATAAATGATTTCCTTAATAAGTGTGAAAATCTTCAAAACGTCAGTTATTTAGGGATGGAGGGAGTATTAATAGTTTTCAACTTCCCATAAAACGGTAGTGATGTAATTTCAAATAAATTTTACTTGGTAAATGATATTTTCTTAATCCATGTGTCAAAACTTTAAACGAAAATTTTTAAGAACAGAGAGATTATTTAATATTTTTAGTTTCTTAATCACATTCTTGAATTTAGTGTTGTTATTTCATTTCTTCAATTCGAGAGCGCAGCATAAATTTAAATGAAATACAAAATCAGAAACCGACATCACGCCTCAAGCGTTAAAAAGGCTCCTGCCGGGCCACCTCCGTCCCCGCAGTAAACACTTTCACCCTCACAATTTACAACCCGGCGACAGCAACGCTTGATTGGCTGCCGTTTTAACTCGGTCCATACTCCCACTAAAATCACAACACGTGTCCTGGAATAATCAAACTTTACTAGTATCAACTCTCACGCGACTTTCCTATTTTACCCCTCATCTTTTTAAAATCCTACTATCTTTTTATTCTGCCATTCCTTATTTTCCTCCCAAACAGTTCTTGTCTTTCCTTTTCTCTCTCTCCTCAATCCGCCGGAATTTTTTTCACGGCGACTCGACTTTAAGAAAAACACAAATTTTTTAGTTGGATTTGATTGGATTTTTTTTATAGATCGGCAAGCGAAAGAAAGTTCTAGGGTTTGTATTTCACAGATATATTTATATACATAGATGTCTTCATCGTATTGGTGCTACAGATGCAGCCGATTCGTTAGGGTTTGGAGCCAAGAAGACTCTTTCTCTTGTCCCGATTGCAACGGAGGATTCGTGGAGGAGATCGAAACTCCGACCCGATCCGCCCTTTCGGACTCCCGGCGCAGGCGTTTCCCAGCTGCGGCGATGTACATGGTCGGAAATGGGAGTAATTCGGATCGGGGCTCTAGTCCGGCGCTCCGCCGGAGCCGTAGGAATGGTGGGGATCGGTCTCCTTTCAATCCTGTCATAGTTCTCCGTGGAACTGCCGATTACGGGGCTTCCGAACCAGCTGCTGCCGCCGGCGAGGACGGAGGGGAGTTCGAGTTGTATTATGATGATGGAGCTGGGTCGGGGTTGAGACCGTTACCTGCAAGTATGTCGGAGTTTTTGTTGGGTTCAGGTTTTGATCGGGTTTTAGATCAATTGTCTCAAATTGAAGCGAACGGATTGGGGCGAATGGATCATCCACCGGCATCAAAAGCTGCAATTGAGTCAATGCCAACTGTTAAGATTGCCGAGGAGCATGTTGCTACTGAATCACACTGTGCTGTTTGCAAAGAACCTTTTGAATTCGGGACGGAAGCTCGCGAAATGCCTTGTACGCATATATATCATTCGGATTGTATTCTTCCTTGGCTTTCACTTCGTAATTCTTGCCCAGTCTGCCGCCATGAACTACCAACAGACACTAATCAAGACCCAAATGACTCGAATAGAATTCAAAATGAGCAAACATTAACTCCAAATAATGAAGAGGAAACTGCTGGGTTGACGATATGGAGGCTGCCCGGAGGCGGGTTTGCTGTGGGGAGGTTTTCTGGTGGCAGGAGAGGAGGAGAGAGAGAGCTTCCTGTTGTTTATACAGAGATGGATGGTGGGTTCAATAATAATGGGGTTCCAAGGAGGATTTCTTGGGCTTCGAGAGGGAGTGTTGCTAGAGAAAGTGGTGGATATAGGAGGGTCTTACGAAATTTATTTGGTTGTTTTGGTGGTTCAAGACCTTGGGCTTCTAGTTCTAATTCTGATTCTAGGGTGAATGGAAGAAATAATTCTTTGACGTCAGTATTTAGCAACTCCTCTCGTAGGCAGAGGGCTTGGGGTTTCACAGTTAATAACAGAACTCGGAGATTTTGACGGTTGTAATCATGAAAAGACAGACATTCCGGGTTTTTGGAAAACATACATGGTTATCAGTCATTGTAAATAGATAAGATTATGAAGAAATGGAATGAGAAAGACTTGGGTCTCATTTTACATTATGTCAGCCAGAATGGGTAGTTGGATTTCGTTAATAACTGAGGTTTTGTAAAGGGGAAGATGAAGCAGAGGAGCTGAAAATTAAAAGCTCAATTTTTTTACCTGTTAAAGTTGGCTTCTGGGAAGTTAGAAGGTACAGAGCCTCATATACACTGTGAATGCCTATGAAATTTTTCTGCAGTTTTCTCTTCTATTTTTGTCACTTGTTTCTCAATATGTAGTTAGCTTGTATCCAGTCCTTTTTTCTCAGAAATTTATAAGATTTATTTATTTGGAAAGTTCGTTGCATATGCTCTGTGGTTCTATGTTATTGCTTGTTTATCTAAGCAATCAGGAAAGAAAAATATTTAAAGCTTTGGAGAATATGCTTTTGAATATGTGATTTGTTGTTTTAAGGAAATAATTGTTGACATGGGAATTGCTTTTGGATTATGTAATAATTTAATCTTCTCTATTTTGTCACCCCAAAGAAACATGTGAGGTGGTTTTGGTGTACTTCTACTTGGGATATATATGTAAGAAACATGTATTGTATGCAACTGGATTACTTGTTTCCTTCTAATTACTCTTCTGATTCTGAATCAATAGATGAATATATTACTTATTTCCTTGTTCGGGTATGCCAGTTTTTGTATGAAGATAACTCGTAAATATTCAGTTTTTTTATAAAGAGAACTCGTTAATATTCGGTCTTTGTATGAAGAGAACTTGATAATATTCGGTTTTTGTATGAAGAGAACTCATCAAGCTTCAGTTAATATTAGTGTTTTGTGATTGTGTTATCTACCTATAAAAAGTTTGTGGTCATCAGTTGATTTATTTCTTCATTATCTTGTTTGTCTAAATTTCAATCAGAGAACCATTTTGCTATAAAGGTGAGGAACTTGGGTGGAGTGATGCTAGAGGACTTCTATAACTGCTTTATTGAATATGAAATTTGATTGATCTGTTGTATGTATATGTTGGTATATGTTGGGATTGACTCATACTTTTGCGGATCCGACTAATGACCACTACTACGACCAAAAGTTCTATTCGAGCTCGACTCGAAATATAAATAATTCAAATATGAGTAAATTTTAAAGTTCGATAAACTACTTCGAACCTCCTCAAATTATAATTTTCTATTGATACTCGGATCATATTTTTTTAAAAAGTTCAAACTACTCGGGCTCGATTCGAGATCGAACTCGATTCGAGATCGGGCTCGATTCGAGATCGAACTCGATTCGAGATCGGGCTCGATGAGGTAGTTAAACGAGCCTCAATCAAACATTATTTTATACTCGATAAATTTTATGAACCAAATCTGAGCAACTCAATACTCGACTCGGTTCATTTATTAATAGCTTGGTACAATTAGGCCTGGGATTTATTAGTAGTTTGGTTTTGGGTTTTGTAGTTACTATAAAACATTGTTTAGTCTGTGGATCATTGTAGAGCGTGTGAGACAGCTTATGAATACTTCAGACAAGTAGGATTAGCTTAATTGGTGAACATGGGTATATCATGTGTTCTTATTTTTCTATTTTTCATATAATTTTTGTGCGAGTGCTATTATTCGTTCTTAAATTCCAACAGTAGAAATATCTAGTAATTTAAGAGAAGATGAAAAAAAGTCCTAGTGGAAAATTTGAAACTCTGAAGGAAAAACATACGAAGTTTAAGTTGAATCCTTTTTGGAGGCAGCTTAGGCAAATGTTGAACTATAGTGAGAAACCCTACTGGTAGCAAGAGTCAGGTCTTCAATGTGAAGCTACGGAAAGATTTTTTTGAACTGGTGGAACATGGTATAGGTGACCTGTATGTATGGATATCCTCTATACATGATGAAGGATTTGAAGAAGGTATTGTATTTAATCAGTAATTTAAGAGCAGATCAAGCAAAGTTGTAGAGAAAGATGTTAACTTTAAAATTTATCAAGTTCAAGGTGAAGCTTTTTAGGAGGTCATAGCAATAGTGTCAGGTCTCCATTGTGAAGCTGTAGGAGTTTTTTTTTTAAGAACTGATGGAACTTGATATAGGTTTTCAATAAACAAAATGCATACAGATGAAAGAAGACTACATTCTGTTATTGATAACTTCATTATTGAAATTAGATGACTAAGGAAAGCAAACAGCACAGGTGGACGTTTGCTTTTGCATTGATGTCTCATTTCTTTGTCGCAAGTTCCAGATCTGTTCCAGTTCTGTACTGTTAAGTTGAATATCTAAATGGAAGTGGTTTGAAAATTTTGTGGGGGAGAATTGATATGTGAAGGAGGAAATGGGATGGAAGTTGAAGGATATAGCGTGCATTTGAGGCAGTTTGTTGCAGCAAATTATTATTTTCATTCAGGATAGGGTTTTTGGACTCTGAACAATTATTGATCAATTTCTTATGTACTAGAAAACTTGTAGCCACCCTATCACAAGGAAAAGAAAATTAGTAGGTTCTGCGTGATATATTGGTTATGCAAAAGCAATTACGTCAATATTCGAATAACATTTGCTTACTTTAATGCCTTAAATGCCAAGTTGTTGGTAGAGTCCACATGATGAACTTTTGATTATATAGTAATAGTAATATTTCGGGATTCAAGGACATTTTCATCCTATATTTTATCTGCCTTAAGGCCCCTAATGTTTCTATTTGTATTTGGTTTTCATTTCCTGAAGATGTGAAGATTTTGTTTTGATTATTTGTAGAAATATTTATTAAAACAACCTCTGAAAATTGTGTTTGGAAAGTATAATTAGCCTAAAATGACTACAAAATTCTCAATTATTGTAGCATTTAGATTGTGTAGTGAGATGTAATTGCATCCTCTTTACTGAGTACATGTTTAAATTCCAAAGAATTTTAGTTTATTTGACGGAACGTTTTTCTTGCTATCAGCTATAAGATGCCAAGAAAGCTAGTTCTTATGTAGTTTATTATTATGTACAGAATATTCTCTTGCTTTAGGCAGCAAATTGAGGACAACCAGACGGTTATATGCAGCCAACATGTGAAGGCAAACGAACTACAAAACATCTTCAATTGGTGTGGCGACTGGCATCATGTGGTTTGTGGATTCTGTATTTGGGTGGTAAACATTGCTCCTTAATTTTGGGAAATGCCTTCCGCACTCGGAAGTTGAAACAACTCATTAGGATTCCATTTCTGGAAATTATATGAAAACTTTCTTTCTTGGTCTTCATGCAAACAACACTGACCAAATGATGAATGACTCTTTTTTTGTAGTTGCATTTGGAAGTATCAATTAATTATCTTACAACTGGAGTAATATTCATGTGTATCTCAATCAAATCCAACTCAAGGGTAGAAATACGTCAATGGTCTTCTATTTTACTATGGGCAACAAATATTCTTATTTTGCATAATGTGCATCCTATAGAGTCTCTCTATCTATTTATTCTATCTTTATCACATTCATCATCTGGTAAACTCTTTACAACAGTTGATTTAATGGCTTTTTTAAATACATATAACCTAGAAGAAAAATCATTCGAACGACTTGTTGCATATTTAATCTCAAATCTATTTTTGTGAGACTATGTTCTATAAAAAATTTCAGCTTCTTCCAACTTAAAGAACAATTGACTAACGTATGGAACCATTTCAGTTTTACTATTTTCAATTTTATTTACAAACGCAGATACATTTGTAAAATCTAAACTAGTAATAGATTCTTAAAAATTGGATAAAACATATTATGAGCATGCGTTTTTGCCATTGTAGGAGACTTACCAAGTTTGAATGAATAAGAAATTTGTGTGCTAAATTTAGCTAGAGATCTCGTTGAAGCTGGATTACTTCAATTGCTTCTTTGATGGATAAAATGTTTCTTTCACAGATCTGAAGATGGTAATAAGATCCAAGGTATGTCGTTAATAGGAGTAGTGGCAGATAAAATGGTGTCGTTTGACCATTCGTTACTCCTACTAACAACAAACCTTTGTTATTTTTAAAAACAGGGGCATAAAGATAATTACTCACGCCGCTAGTCAAATTTTGACAAGTCGCTACTCCTACTAACGACATGGTTTTTATTGTCATTAATCTTGACCCTTGGATTATACTATAGACGGACACATATCTAGTTATTAGAATAGTGATTGTAGCAAATGATTGTTATGGATGAGGACCATATTTAAGGCATGCCTTAGCCAAGCTTGGCTAAGGCTACTTAACAAAATGCCTAATTTTGTATAAATATTATAATTAAATATTTTTTTATATAAAACTCAAAAATAGAAAACTTAACCCTAGGAGAAAAAACTAAGTCGATTTACTAATGTTTTACTAAGTTGCTTTAGCCAAGCTTGGCTAAGGCATGTCTCAATTTACTTTTACCGTATATATTTATTGAAATTTATCTAGGCACACTTAGAAGGGGGATTGAATAAGTGTGGGAGCAATCTATGACCAACTTTTAAAAACTATTAATTTCAAGCTACTATAATGATTGAAATTAGCTTACTGAATTAATATAGCCTATTAAATAAAATACTTGAGGTTAAAGAATTATCTTAATATAATGCAAGTAGTCAAATTAAGATAATTAAGTAACTTATGTGATTTTAAAGTAAAGCAAATAATAAAATCAACACCAAAATTTTTTACGTGGTTCAGCTATTACCCTCTATAATAATAGCCTAGTCCACGTCCAATACCAACTAGTATTGGAGACTCACTTTATTTATTTCTTTATAAATAAATCTGATTACAAAATGATTCTTACAAAAATTAATTAACAATTAATTTCCTTGAGCTCTCTTGCTCCCTGTGCACCTATGCACTTTTCAAGCACCTTTGCTTCCTTGAACCTGTTTGTAAGTCTTTCTCTAATCCACTAGGATTAACACCTTTAGACTACACTTAGTCTAAAATAGAAAATTTCAATACAGATATAGAGGTCTATGATCAATGCAAGAATAATCAATTTAACAATTAAAGACTCAACTATATGTAACGATCAATTAGCACACAAAGATAAACAATTAATTTCTTACCAAATATCAGCTCAAATAATATCAGAAATTTAATTGCTTAGCTGCTCAAACGTTGCACCAATTAACAATATGTTGCTTAGAAATCTCAGTGTAGTGCAAGGTAATAAATTCGTGAGTTGTATTTTCTTTCATGAAAATACTGTTTATATAACCCATAAAATATTACCGTTTGATAAAAGATAAGTTCAATTTGTCCAAGTCAAATGGTAAGAAGTTGTTAAAGAGTACAACGGTAAAGAGTCAATTGTTATCCAGCAAAACAAATTCTCGGTAGTTACTTAGTTTGAATAAATCAAAAAGACCCTTTAAGAGATAATAACTCTGACTCTTCTACTTCATAATAGTAGCGTGTAACATCCGAAGTGGAGTAACTGATATGATGTATGACATCATACTCCTTTTTCCAATAAACAAAATCTTTAGCTTTTCAAAGCAATCATAATTACTTTTCCTTAAAACATGTAGACATCAAATCATCAAGATATACAACTGCCGCCATTTTAGTAACTTATCTCCACGTGTATCACATATAAGCTTTCCAAAATAGAGCTAGTATATATGTAACAACTCATAAACAACTTAGTTACTGCTCTTCATTATTTCTAGGAAATCATGCATAGCAATAGTCCAAAAAAAATATCAATAAACTTCAAGACATTTGGACTAACATATGAGATACATAAATAATGAAATACTATATCAAATCACTTTTTGTATTTGATTAATCTGAGCTTACTTTTTGAAAAACCTTTTTCATAGGATATTACATTTTTCATTTAAGACATATAACAAGATATAATGCAATAATATATCCTAGAGCCTTTAAATGAAAAATCAATTATTATGCAATTGATCTTACATTTGTTTCCTAGAAAAAGAAAACTTCTTCATCCACTGAAAAATCCCACAATTGTTCTTTATTCAACGAATACCTGAAACACCATAAAACAATTTAGTATATGAACATTTCATCATCAAAACATAAGGATAGAATATGACAAAGTCAACATTCTTCCCCTTTTTGATGATGACAACCCAAAATTGTTTAACTCTCATAAACTCCCCCTGAATATATGCATAACATAATTTACTCCCCCTAAATCCATGCAACAACATTATTTTAGTTTACTGAAATTTGAAAACGTTACAAAAATCCTAAATTTTGTAAACACCCTGTTTCCTGTAGTAAATTTTAGTTCATCAAATATCAAAATATTTACTGCTAAATATATCAAATATTAAAATTTAAATCCCAAATTAAACATAAGTCTTGGTGATGCAATGTTTAACATTCATAAAAACTCTCCCCCTTTGTTATCAAACAAAAAGGAGAGCAGTTCATTCGTCGAGATCTACCACATCTACACGTTGAGCGGCCCTTTTGGTGAAATAGGGTTTGTGGTTGGCACGATGAACCTTCTCAGCAATGCTCAGGTCAGCAGCAAATTGGGGAGGCCTGGGAATGACAGTTGCAGGTGGTAGAGGAACATCGAGAAATTCTCCTTGATACTCGGCCAACCAATTGCAATGAACCCACTCCGGAACAGTAGAATGCTTACGCTGCATATGGAGTTTAGAACCAACATAATTAAACCTCAGAGCCATAAATTTAGCCAACTCCCCAACCTGATTACTAACAAACTTAATTTCCTGACTCAACTGACAAGAATTTCTATTAAGTCGTCGTTGCATCAACTCAGCCAAGGCAGTTGTTTGCACCTCAAAACCGGCTTGTAAATCGATAAACTCATCTTCAATGTTATGATAGAGTTTATTGATTTCAGGTGCACCCAATGGCAACTTACCTTTTTTCAACAAAGACATACGGTTATGAAGGCTAGTTATTTCAGACTGCATTTTTTTTTTATTACCGAGAACCAGTTTCAAAATATCAATGATTTCAGAAGAAGATTGAATATGGGACTGAACAGGAGAGGATGGAATGGAAATTGGAGGAGCAGGAGTTTCAGAAGTGACACGAAAAAATATTCCATCAAGTAAATTTATACGTGACATTTTTAGGGAACTGACACTGATAGAATCAGTAACTGAAATAGAGTTTTCATCTTCAAAAGAAATGTTAAAATGTTTAAACAAAGTAGTGAGAGTAGCACTATAAAGCAAATATGTCTTGGTTTTACGCAAACATGTAGTCATGTGATGAAGCATCAGTTGAGATAAATTAAAAGAGACACCTCTTAAAAGCAGAGCAACAATTATCAAGTCCTGATAGGTAAAATCTGCTCCTCCACCTAACCGAGGCAACAGATTATATCTAACAAGATGATGGAGAAAACAAGAGATAGGAGAGACATCAACAATTTTAGGAGTGAAAACATCAGTCAACAATTTTTTGTTCATCACAATTTGTAACTGTTCTAGAGGAGTGAATGGAAAATGAACAGCTCCTTTCTTTGTAAAAGGACAAACACCAGAAGATGGAATTTTCAAAATACTACCAAAATCTACGACTGTAAAATATAAAGACTTCTCTTTGACAAAAGTTGTATAAAAATCCCCATGACACTCTAGATTTGTATAAAATTGTTGGACAAGTCTAGGATATGCCACAGATGGAGGAAAAAGTATTGACGAAATACCACAAGACTCAAACAGTGGTCTCAAAGGAGATTGTTGAAAACATATCTGATCAATCGACTTCTTATAGACAAATTATTTGGGAAAAATTACTGTTTTAAAACGTACCTCATACGCATTACTTCGAAAGAAGTTGTCAGGAAGATCAGATGAGAGATTAGGGTTTATCGAAACCGGAGGAGGGGTAACCTCTGGCTTAAAGGATGGAGTCGTTGGCGGACGTTGCCGAGAAGGTCCAGTAGGTTTAGACAAGGATGGACTGAAAGTAGACTCGTCAGAAGACGAAGAGTCCACGTACTCAGTCTCTGAAGACACAACCTTCTTCAGTTTCCTTTTTTGGCGAGATGGTCCCTGGCAGTAGAGTGAGGAGGAACTGTGGTCTATTCATTGTCGAAATCGACAAGTGCTCACTTATGCGTACGAGTTCTCATGGTGATTAGCGATCTTAGATGAAGAATAAATAAAAAACAAGATAAGAGAGTAAGAGAGAATCAGAGGATATTAAGAGAATGAAGAGAATGAAAAGATACAGAGTATATAAAAAAAAGAAAACATGTATGTATCTTGACGTCTCCCTAGTCTTTACGTCTCCCAAGGCTTTATGTCTACGAAGACTCCCCATCCGACTTGGCATTTCAATTTCCAAAAACCATTATGTGGTATTCGTACGTCTCCCAATAAACCCTTCAGTTGTCCGGTCTTTTCGGTTGTCAAAACTAATTATGATAGACGCCTTGATTCTCGCGTCCATGAATTAAGTGACCAGCCGAAAACATAATTATCCTAATTAATAACAGTTAATACGATATACATGTAATACTAGGATAACATTAATACAAAAAAAATCATGCAGTACACATCCCAAGTTCTCTACGTAACCTACAAAATCTATCTTCACTCAAAGGTTTAGTAAAAATATCTGTAATTTGATTTTCGGTTGGAATAAAGATCAATTTAATTAAACCTTTTGACACATTGTCTCTTAAAAAATGATGCCTTACCTCAATGTGTTTTGTTCGTGAATGCAAAGCTGGATTTTTAGATATATCTATAGCACTTGAATTATCACAATAAATAGGCACACAATCACATAATATATCAAAATCACATAGAGTTTGACGCATCCATAAATCTCGAGAACAAGAACTTCCTGCGCACTTTAGTATTCACCCTTAGTAGTGAAAAAGAGCAACCGAGGTTTGCTTTTTACTATGCCATGATACGAGACTTTGTCCCAAGAAAGTACAAGTACCACTTGTACTTTTTCTATCGATTTGACAACCTGCATAGTCAGCATCTGAATAACCTATTAGTTCAAAGTGATTTGAAATTGGATAAAATAACCCTAAATTAATTGTACCACTAAAATATTTCAAAATTCTTTTAACAACATTTAAGTGTGATTCTTTGGGTTTAACCTGAAATCTTGCACACAGCCAAACACTATACATTATATCTGGTCTAGAGGCAGTTAAGTATAGTAAGCATCCAATCATACCTCGATATTTTGTTATATCTACATCAATACCTTTCTCATCAGTGGTGAGCTTTATTGATGTGATCATTGGTGTACCTTTCGAGTTAGATCCTTCAAAGCCAAATCTTTTGAGTAGTTCTTTTGTGTATTTGGTTTGATGGATATAAATTTCGTATTTTGTTTGCTTGATTTGTAGTCCCAAGAAGTAATTAAGCTTTCCCATTAAGCTCATGTCAAATTCTTTATGCATGCACTTGGAAAACCACTCACAAAGGAAATCATTAGTAGCACCAAATATTATATCATCTACATATATTTGAACAATAATAATATCGATATTTTTATGCTTAATAAACAATGTAGAATCTATCTTACCTCTAACAAACCCGTTTGATAAGAGATACTTACTCAACCTTTCGTACCAAGCCCTTGAAGCTTGTTTCAAACCATAAAGAGCTTTCTTTAGCTTGTACACATGATTAGGATACTTTTAATGCTCGAATCCAGGAGGCTGTTTGACATAAACTTCTTTATTGATGTATCCATTAAGAAACACACTTTTTACATCCATTTGATGAAGCTTAAACTTTTTGTAGCATGCAAAGGCTAACAGAATTCGGATTGCTTCCAACCTTACTACTGGTGCATAAGTTTCTTCATAGTCGATCCCCTCCTGTTGGTTGTATCCTTGAGCTACCAACCTTGCTTTGTTACGAATGATTGTCCCGTGCTCATTAAGCTTGTTTTTGAAGACCCATTTAGTACCAATGATGGAAACATCTTTTGGAGGAGACATAAGTTCCCATACTTGGCATCTCTCAAATTGTTGAAGTTCTTCTTGGATTTCCAATAGCCAGTTCTCATCAAGTATAACATTCTTTGCATTCTTTGGCTCAACTTGTGACAGAAATACAGAGAATGCACAGTGATTTTATAATCCTCTTCGTGTAGTTATACCTTTATTGATATCTCCAATGATATTTTCTGGAGGATGATTCTTGATGTATCTAGCTGTTCTTGGCATTTGGATATCATGCATAACTTCCTCTTGATCGTTAGACTCATTTTCAGCATCTTGCAAATCTTCAGGTTCACGTTCATGCTGGTCATTCATTTCAGTTTCTTGAATTTGTTCATTCGGTCTCCTGGTTTATTCATTTCGGTTTGCTGAAATGTTGACTATCTCCAAATTTCCTGCATCATCTTCACTTTCTTTTGAAAGATCATTGTTAGTCACATTGAAAGTGATATGAACAGATTCTTCTACACATGACTTTTCAATATTAAAAATGCGATAAGCCTTACTATTTTAAGAATAACCAATAAATATTCCTTCATATGACTTAGCATCAAATTTTCCCAAATTGTCACTTGTATTTAAAATGAAACATTTAGAACCAAATATTTTGAAATAACTTATGTTGGGAATTTTATTATTTAAAAGCTCATATGGTGTTTTCAAAATAATAGGACAAATGAGTACACTATTTAAAACATAACATGATGTACTTACAGCTTCGGCCCAAAATTTCTTTGGAAGCTTACTTTCTTGTAATAGAGTTCTAGCTGTCTCTTGTAGAGTCCTATTCTTCCTTTCCACCACCCCATTTTATTGAGGAGTCCTTGGTGTTGAGAATTCATGGCTAATACCTCTTTGATCACAAAATGTTATAAAATCTTTTTGAAACTCAATGTCATGGTCACTTCTAATTCTAATGAGTTTGAAACTATATTTTGTTTCAAGTTTTCTTATTAATCTTTCAAACTCTTTAAATGCTTCATCTTTAGTTCTCAAGAATAATACCCATGTGAATCTAGAAAAATCATCAACTATTACAAATGCATAAAATTTACCATTAATACTAGAATGTCTTTCTGGTCCAAATAAATCAAGATGAAGTAGTTGTAAAGGGGAAGAGGTTGATACCATGTTCTTTGCCGTAAATGATGTTCTTACTAGTTTCCCGAGTTGACAAGAAACACAAATTCCCTTCTTTTCATATTTTATTTTCGGTAATTCTTTGACGAGATTCTTTAAGGATAATTTCTTGATTAAATCCATGTGAACATGTCTCATCCTCTTGTGCCACAAATTAGCCTCATCTTGTACTGATGCTAGACATAATTCTTCACCATGTTGCTCAAAATCAATAGTATATATATTTCCTTCTCTTTGTGCAATAGAGTAATATTGTTAGTACCATGAGAAATAGTGCATTTTTCTTTATCAAAATTAACTTGGTGACCATTATCCATTAATTGACTGATACTAATAAGATTAAATTCAAGTCCATTAACAAGGTGTACATTATCAATATTTACCTTACCATTTCCAATTTTACCTTTTCCAATTATCTCGCAGGTTCGATTATCTCCAAATATAACTGTACCATTTTTCTTCTTGATTTTTAGCTCCACGAACTTTGTTTTGTCACCAGTCATGTGACGAGAACATCCGCTATCAAGAATCTATTTTTGAGATTGAAATCTTGCCTTTAAACATACCTGTCAAGAAAAGATAATTCATCCTTTTGGTACCCATATCTTTTTGGGTCTATTTATGTTAGTAGCAAGTAAATTACTCTTTTTAATCCATACATTTTTAACCTTATTTCGTTTCTTAAAATAATTTATGTCTAAATGACCTTTAATACCACAATGTTTACAAGTTGTGAAAGGAGAGCAATAATTTAAACTAAAATATGATTTTGATTTTAACATTTTCATATTACTCTTTTTATGCATAGAATTAAAACCAATTCCTTGTCTTTCAAAACTAGGTCTTTGTTTACCTAATATAGCATTTAGATTTTCTTCACCTTGAACAAATTTAACAAGATATGATTTTAGTGAGTCTATTTCTTTTTGAAGTTCATTATTATTTGGTGTTTTAACAAAAGATTTATCACTAAATGCATCAATACACACATCTCTCATTTTTAGCTCATTAGTCAATTTTTGGACTTCATTATTTAAGAATTTTACCTTATTGAAAAGTATTTTATTATAATTGTCTAAATAATCAATTTTTACAATCAAAACCTTTTCTTCTTTATTTGTAGATTCCTATTCAATTTCTTTCTTTTCATTTATTAGTGAATCTACTTCATCCATTAGTGTATTAACTAATCCTTTTAAGCTTTCATTTTTTTTTCCTAATTTCTTATTTTCTTGTTCTAAAAAGTTAAGTTCATTAAGAGATACCTTATTAGATTCACCTTCAATTCCCATGAAGCATACTTGTGATATCTCATCTTTAGCATCGATCTCTAATTCAGATTCTTCATCACTCCAAGTAATAAAGGCTTTGTTCTTCTTGTTGTCTTTGAAGTTTGTCTTCCCTTTATTCTTTAATTGAAAACAGTCTTTCTTGAAGTGACCAGGACGTCCACATTCAAAGCACGTCTCTTCATTTTTCTTTCCTTTGAATATATTTGAATTGAAGGTGTTTCTCCTCTTGTTTTTCCTTTGTAGTAACCCCTTGAGTTTCCTTGACATCATAGCTATTTCTTCATCGGAGTTATCATCAAGTTCCTCCTCATTATCTGCAGTAAGAGCTAAGACCTTTCTTCGAGGAGTTTCCTCCTCGTCATCATATCTCTTTAATTGATGTTCATATTCTTCTATTTCACCAAACAAGGTTAAAGTATCCATGGAAGAAATAGTAACAGAATCTTGAAGAGTAGTGATTTTAGAGGCAAACCATTTGGGCATAGCCCGAAGCAACTTACGGTTGATCTCACTTTGAGGAATAGTTTTGTCCAGCAATTTCAAGGAGTTTATAAGGACTAGAAATCTTTCTTGAGCTAGCTTGATGGTTTCATCTTTTTCGAGCTTGAACATTTCATAATCGTGCATAAGCATGCTTAGCTTGACTTCTCGTACTTTTGAAGTACCTTCATGACTTACCACTAAAGTATCCCACATCTCTTTGGCAGTGTTGCATGAGGAGACTTTATCTATCTCGGATTGTACCATGCCGTTGAGAAGTGTGTTCATAGCCTTTGAATCATATGAGACCATGTAGATTTCAGTTGAATCCATTTCTAGCAGAATCTTTGGTGTCCCATCATCTCTTCGTGGAACAACTGGTCCATTCTCCACAACCCACTGTGACGCCCCCAAAATAGGTATACATCACCTATTCTGAGTTGCCAAATACATAGTACAGAATACAAATACAACCTTAAATATACAAATACATGGTGTGAGTTTTAATATAAATATTGTCTTCTAGATGTGATTCAAACTCAAAATAAGTCCTCAATACATTTATTATCACACTATTTCATAGAATAGTGAGGACTACTAATGCTATCATCCGATATGGTCACTCCGGTTCCTCGACTAGTCCCTCGCCACGCTCTCATTTCTCAAGAGAACAATGAAAGCAAAAGGGTGAGCTCAACTAGCCCAAGAAGAAATATTATGACTAAGATAATGCGAGAATAAATTATCATTAGCCTTCAAAGATGTTAAAGCGATAAAATATAACAAACATCAAGTTTAATCTGCGGTGAACAAAGCAATCCAATAGAAGAGTCAAGTAGAGAATAAAATCTACTATCTTCTATGATTTAAAAGTTTTCATCACTTTTATCATTGGGACTCAAACTTAAAAAATAATCCACATCATCCCCGACTACTACCAATGATATTCATTAGTATCACAACCACAAATTATCCATGCACTACGGGCCAAAGATATTCGTGTATTCATCAATGGTCATGATCATGCCAACAACTGTCCATCAATGCACTACGGGCCAATTAGGACTTTTACCACATCATTTGTAACATTATGGTCATGATTATACCGATTAATCTCTGGTCATAATCATACCAAGTCCATCTATGCAATACAGGCCACAGATGACTTTCAACATAATATAAACATGAGGATGATGACAATGATATAAGAATTCAATAAAACAAGTTCAAGAATTAATTTATCCAGGAACCAATAACGTCTAAATTGTCAACATGATACTTCTTTGTGGAGTAAAATTCAAGAATGTTCAGAAGAATATTTTCATGAAAAGATACTGGATGAAGCGCAAATATCAAGTATATTCCACCAATTTCATGGAGTATAGAAATAAAAGCTTTAACCAACTGAGTATAATAACGAATGGAACAACAAAAGAATTCACCAAGCATGCGATAGATCGCCTTGCAGAAAAGTTATTCCAACAAAATAATAAATAATGGAACTGTGTCATGCAGAACGCATACGCATGTGATATTCCAATGTAATAATAAATAATGGTACAGTCACGTAAAAGCTACGCATGTGATGTTTCAAATGAATAATAAAATGGAATAATGTAAGAATTTCACTATGATACGGTAGATTTGTATAGACAAAAGTTATTCCAACATAATGATAAAGAATGGAATAATAGAAGAATTTCACCAAGTATAGGGTAGTTCACGTATACAAAAGTTATTCCAATGTAATAATAAAGAATGGAATAAATGAAGTTCTCTTCATGAATAAGAAAGAAATAATACCCCTTACCTTAGTAGGAGATTGGATACCTAATAATGTAGTAATGAGAATACTCTTCTTCTTCTCTCTTATTCTCTATACTTTCTCTCTATAGCTTGAATGAATTCGTGAAAAATAATGAAGAAATGAGCTTCTATTTATAGGCTTCAAGAGTAAGGGTAAAATAGTCTTTTGCCATAATTTATGACATCACCACTTGATGTCATCGATCATAATACATCATTCATACCTCATCGTCCCGATAACATCATCGCTACCTCATCGTTCGATGACATCATCGCTTGCAGATCATGTGAATTCAAATTCAATTTGTTCTCTTTCACCTCCTTTTACTTTTATACCATGAATTTACTATAATAATGTTACCATTCAAATTATAAAAATGTACTATTATATAATCACATCATACTACTATAATGTAATATTATAATTATATATTTGAATGAATTATTTTATCGAAAAGATAAAATACCAACTTTCAACAAATGTCACATGCTAAAAATTTCTCAATTTAAATCCACTTCGAATAAATATTTTCTTATCTATCATTTGTGTCCACATAAAATAAATATTTCCTTATTATATAAATTAATAATTAATTATTCACAAATAATATTATAGAATCACAATATTGACAACTGTGTCGTTCTCCTCAGGAAGAGGGGCTTTCAATAAGGATTTCTCCTTCTTGGCGCGCAATTAGGTGACCAAACCTCTCCTCGATGAGTAACTTTCTAGACATTGCCAATAATGCTATCTAATAGTATTATTCAAATAATATGAATTATTGATCTGATAATGGGAAATACTGTGCAGTGACAATTATTGAAACAACAATAATATAAAATATCAACGCAACAATTATTGAACCAATAAAATAAAATATTGAACAATAATCACTGTAACAATTATTGAGTAGTGTCTTCTTACGTAAGAATCAATAATTCAAAAATATCGTGCAATCTTGTGTAAAGCTACGTGCAACAACGCCAGACATCGTATTTTAACCATTGTGTATTTCAACAATTTTAACGGTAACACTTCCGCCGTTATTTTTATAACAAGATAATTCTATCATTTTCTTACTACGACAATAATTCTGTTGTGGGGTCCACCAATAATTCTGCCGTTGTACGAATATTTCCTGTTAAAACGAATATTCCCCGACCAATCGAATATTATATAACAACTTGCATACTTTGCAAAATTTATAAATATTACCCACAACTATAACATTATATCAAATTCATTCCATAATATTTAAAAATGATATTTATAGAAAATTCATCATTATTCATAAAAGTTGGGGTCTTACACCCACCATTCCCAAGGATCTCTTTTAAAGATAGATCCTCATTCGGAATTTCCAGAAGTTGTAATTTTCTGTGCCAAACAGCAAAAGAGGTCTATTGGTAGATTGACCTTCTTGATTGTTGTTTCCGAACTGTGCCATGTTAGAATCTTTCTCTACAAGTCACCTTTAAGACCAAGATAAGTAGAGCCAAGCTCTGATACCAAATGAAATTTATCTAGGCACACTTAGAAGGGGGGGTTGAATAAGTGTGGGAGCAATCTATGACCAACTTTTAAAAATTATTAATTTCAGGCTACTATAATGATTGAAATCAGCTTACTGAATTAATATAGCCTATTAAATAAAATACTTGAGGTTAAAGAATTATCTTAATATAATGCAAGTAGTCAAATTAAGATAATTAAGTAACTTATGTGATTTTAAAGTAAAGCAAATAATAAAATCAACATCAAGATTTTTTACGTGGTTCAGCTATTACCCTCTATAATAATAACCTAGTCCATGTCCAATACCAACTAGTATTGGAGACTCACTTTATTTATTTCTTTATAAATAAATACATATTACAAAACAGATTCTTACAACAATTAATTTTCCTTGAGTTCTCTTGCTCCTTGTGCACCTATGCACTCTTTAAGCACCTTTGCTTCCTTGAACTTGTTTGAAAGACTTTCCCTAATCCACTAGGATTAACACCTTTAGACTACACTTAGTCTAAAATAGAAAAATTTAATACAGATATAAAGGTTTATAATCGATGCAAGAATAATCAATTTAACAATTAAAGGCTCAACTATATGCAATGTTCAATTAGCACACAAAGATAAACAATTAATTTGTAAGACCCCAACTTATTATAAATAAAATTGAATTTCCTCTATTTATTATTTTTAAATAGTAAGGGTTGTTTTGATTAATGTGTTTAGTTATGGGTAAAATGCTCAAATATTTCAAATAAGCAAGTGGTTATAAAATATTCATTATTGTCGTGGAATATTCATTTGGTCGTGGAATATTCTTGCTATCGGGGAATATTCGTACGATGGTGCAGTCTTGTGTGGGCCCCATAACGGAAAGCGATTGGATGAAGAAAACGATAAAAATAAGTTGTTTATAAATAACGGTGTTGTTATTATCGTTAATTCTGTTGAAATACTCGATGGTTAAAACACAGTAGCACACGGTATTGCACCAATTATTGATTCTTACGTAAGAAGGCACTACTCAATAATTGTTACAGTAATTACTACGTTGATTCTTACGTAAGAAGGCACTACTCAATAATTTTATTTTATTGATTCAATAATTGCTACGTTGATAAAACACTAGTCTTTGATTCTACTGTTCTGGGCTCTATTCTTAATATTCCATGTTCTGGATTCTGTCCTTTCACCCTTAAGGGACCCATATAATTTGAAAATTTAACTGTCCTTGAACGATTCTGAATTAATGAAAGAGTGTTCCTAAAATTTGAATTTATTGGCTTACCCACTGTATTGGAAACTACCCCCTTGGATAATGTCATTCATAAACTCATTCGTGCAAATTTGGTTCCTAGGAATGGGGGTCGTTCCAATATGACATATCAAGATTTAATTCTTTCTGCCTTAATACTCTCTGGAACAAAGTTTAATTTTGCGTTGCTTATGATTAAGCACATGGAGAGTTGTTTGACAAATAAAACGAAGTGCTTTCCTTATGGGGGTTTCCTTACCAAAATTCTTGCCCACTTTGGTATTTCGTTTGTCAATGAAGATGTCGTCAAAGTTTCTGATGTGATTGATAAATATATCCTATCTCAATCCAAGTTGACTGTGAATTCTACTGGGACATTATGTTGGGAAGTTGAGAAGGTTCCTACTTCAACTCCACCATCTCCACACTCTTCTCCTATTCCTAATTCTACTGTATCAGATTCTACTGATCTTCCTCCTCCTTCCACTGCTCAAAATTCTACTCTTTTTCAACTTATCCATGATATGGGCACTCGTTTTGACTCAGCCTTTCAAACAGTCTCCAATCAAATTCAAGAGTTGAATGCCAAGGTTGATTATGTCTCCGGACGGATGGAAGTGCTGATCTCCCATCACAACGACTATGTGCTTAAAATCAAAGATTTGACCAGAACCTGGATAATGTTCTCTATAACCTGCTACAGATCCAGCTGCCTGACTCCCATCTTTTTGATAATGCCAATGGGGGAGAAGTATAAGGGATAAGAGGAACTGTGGTTTATATCTGTGGTTTTTTGGATATTGCTTTGTTTTGGATACATTAGACTATGCTACTAATGATGTTATTAGTTTCTAACTATTTTAATTGGGATATGATATCTATGTGATGCATGGGCTTATATATGTAGATATTATATATGTCTCCTATTTGTTATTTGTTTCCCTATCTGTTATGGAAATCTTATATGCATAAATTTAGGGGGGAACTTAAATTTAGGGGGAGCATATGTGGTTAAAGTAGTGCATAAATTGTCATCGTCAAAAAGGGGGAGAATGTTAGTTTTTGAGTATATGATGTTTTGATTGATGACCAATTTAAGTGTGCATGGTTCATGATGTATTATTATATTAAATGTGCATGAATTATGGGTTATAATATTATACTTAATATGCATGAGACATGGGTATTGCATGAACTATTATTGCTGATTTATTTCCGTTGGTAGTTGGAATATGTTCAAAATCAGTTCAGATTTGAATTAATATTATGGAAGATTTGATTTGGAGAATATCAAGAAAGATTTGGATTGGAGCTTATTAAGGTATGTTGGTATAACAAATATTATGGTCCTTAAGGTATGCTTGGCCAAATTGGCTCCTCTGTTTCATCAGTATAGCTCGTGGGTAATAAGTTAATTAAGGAGTGTGTCTTGCTTAGTGGAGCCCACATTAGTTATTGATATTTTGGTATCTTATTATGAAAAGGAGTCCTACTGAAGCTATCATCCTTATTTATCTCCTTTGCTATTGTCTAACTCAGTTGATTGGGTGTAGAATTTCACTCCTTGATTTCAGCTCTTCAAAATCAAATAACTAGTGCATATCTCGCTTATTATCTTTACGTTGATTCAAAAGTTCAGAAATTATGGAGAGGCTACAAATGGGACTGAGAAATCTTAGCCATCTTATGTTATAGCCGTTACTCTCTTGCAATATATATATCTCATCTCTTTGGCTGTTAAGGACACGAACTAACAGCAATCAAATTGAGAGAATACATCAGAGCTTACAAATTGTTTTAGTCCAGCCTTATATTCTTATATAGCATATTCTTTTGTGCTGGAAATTTCTTTTCCTTATAAACCAAAATTAAGCATAGTTTTTTGCTTGAGGGTTTCTGTTTTAGCTAGTCTGTTCATAGAAGGCTTCAAGGGTCTCGATGGTGAGAAAAGGTGCAATGGTGTACATGTTGCGGAGAGGTGCAAACTTAGGGGCATAGGTGTCCAACATCGGTTTGAGGCTTCTTTGTAACGAGGAGTTATTTGTGTATTGAGTTTTAAATAGTAATAAAAAGAGTCTCCAATCCTATTTGGGATTGGACGTGGATTAGGCCAATAGATAGAGGATAGGGGCTGAACCACGTAAAAATCCTGATGTTTTACGTTTCTGCACTTTTACTTTCTGTTGGCTTAAAGTTTCGTGGTACATTTTATACCGGTTTATAAATTCACTAATCCAGACACCAAAAGCAGTATGTACAAGTCATGCGAATTGATCCTATAGCAGAATTTTACAAAAAGTTGTCACTGTTTATCACTTTAAGTATAAACACCTATTCACCCCCCCTCTAAGTGTGCGTATTTACTGAATTACAATTGCTTCTTTGATGGATAAAATGTTTCTTTCACAGATCTGAAGATGGTAATAAGATCCAAGGTATGTCGCTAATAGGAGTAGTGGCATATAAAATGGTGTCGTTTGACCATTCGTTACTCCTACTAACAGCAAACCTTTGTTATTTTTAAAAACAGGGGCATAAAGATAATTACTCACGCCGCTAGTCAGATTTTGACAAGTCGTTACTCCTACTAACGACATGGTTTTTATTGTCATTAATCTTGACCCTTGGATTATACTATAGACGATTACATATCTAGTTGTTAGAATAGTGATTGCAGCAAATGATTGTTATGGATGAGGACCATATTTAAGGCATGCCTTAGCCAAGCTTGGCTAAGGCTACTTAACAAAATGACCTAATTTTGTATAAAAATTATAATTAAATATTTTTTTATATAAAACTCAAAAATAGAAAACTTAACCCTAGGAGAAAAAACTATGTCGGTTTACTAAGGTTTTACTAAGTTGCCTTAGCCAAGCTTGGCTAAGGCATGTCTCAATTTACTTTTACCATATATATTTATTGAAATTTATCTAGGCACACTTAGAAGGGGGGATTGAATAAGTGTGGGAGCAATCTATGACCAACTTTTAAAAACTATTAATTTCAGGCTACTATAATGATTGAAATCAGCTTACTGAATTAATATAGCCTATTAAATAAAATACTTGAGGTTAAAGAATTATCTTAATATAATGCAAGTAGTCAAATTAAGATAATTAAGTAACTTATGTGATTTTAAAGTAAAGAAAATAATAAAATCAACACCAAGATTTTTTACGTGGTTCAGCTATTACCCTCTATAATAATAGCCTAGTCCACGTCCAATACCAACTAGTATTGGAGACTCACTTTATTTATTTCTTTATAAATAAATACAGATTACAAAACAGATTTTACAAAAATTAATTAACAATTAATTTCCCTTGAGCTCTCTTGCTCCCTGTGCACCTATGCACTTTTCAAGCACCTTTGCTTCCTTGAACCTGTTTGTAAGTCTTTCTCTAATCCACTAGCATTAACACCTTTAGACTACACTTAGTCTAAAATAGAAAAATTCAATACAGATATAGAGGTCTATGATCAATGCAAGAATAATCAATTTAACAATTAAAAACTCAACTATATGCAACGATCAATTAGCACACAAAGATAAACAATTAATTTCTTACCAAATATCAGCTCAAATAATATCAGAAATTTAATTGCTTAGTTGTTCAAAAGTTGCACCAATTAACAATATGTTGCTCAGAAATCTCAGTGTAGTGCAAGATAATAAATTCGTGAGTTGTATTTTCTTTCATGAAAATACTGTTTATATAACCCATAAAATATTACCGTTTGATAAAAGATAAGTTCAATTTTTCCAAGTCAAATGGTAAGAAGTTGTTAAAGAGTACAACGGTAAAGAGTCAATTTTTATCCAGCAAAACAAATTCTCGGTAGTTACTTAGTTTGAATAAATCAAAAAGACCCTTTAAGAGATAATAACTCTGACTCTTCTACTTCACAATAGTGGCGTGTAACATCCGAAGTGGAGTAACTGATATGACGTATGACATCATACTCCTTTTTTCCAATAAATAAAATCTTTAGCTTTTCAAAGCAATCGTTGTAAGACCCCGAAATTTTTTTAAATAAAAAGGAATTTCCTTTATTTATTATTTTGAAATAGTAAGGGTTGATGTGGATAGTTAAGGGTTAAATACGCAAATATTTCAAAATAAGCAAGTGGTTATAAAATATTCATTTTGTCGGGAATATTCGTTTGGTCGTGGAATATTAAATCTTGTCGGGGAATATTAAATGCGACGGTGCGCTGACCATGTGTGGGCCCCATAACGGAAAGCGATTGGATGAGGAAAACGACAAATATAAGTTGTTTAAAAATAACGGCGTAATTATTATCAAATTATCTTTGTTGGAATACCCGATTGGTTAAAATACGATGTCTGGCGTGGGTCGCATAAAGAAGCACACGGTATTACGCAAGATTGTTGAATTATTGATCCTTACGTAAGAAGGCCTTTACTCAATAATTTTCACGGTGAGTTCTTATTCAATATTTTATTTTATTGATTCAATAATTGTTGCGTTGATATTTTATATTATTATTGTTTCAATAATTGTCATCGCACAAGATTTCCCATTATCGGATCAATAATTCATATTATTTGAATAATATTATTAGATAACATTATTGGCAATGTCTAGAAAGTTTACATCTAAGGAGAGGTTTGGTCACCTAAATTGCGCCAAGAAGAGAGAGATCCTTATTGGAAAGCCCCTCTCTCTGGGAAATGACTGGTTGTCATTATAAATGTGATTCGTAATATTATTTGTGAATAATTAATTATTGATTCATATGATAAGGAAATATTTATTTTATATGAATATAAATGATGGATTTATTTATGTGGTTATTAATGAAGGAATTAATCTTTGAGATGTTTTATTTTGTCGGATTGGAGGTATTAAAAGATCAAATCGATTGTTATTACTGACTTTATTGTGTGAGTTATAATATTTAATCCGATAGTTGGATCGTTGTAATTTTTGGATATGTTATACATATATAAGTTGAGTATATGTCTACAAATTTTGAACCGTTAAAATAAGCGAATGATTTGTTATAAATTTTAAGAGGTGTCTCGATTGAAAAGTAGGGTTATAATTGATTTTGGTAGAAAATTCTAGAATTGAGTGGGCCCCACTTGTGGTTGGTGAAAAAATGTCTTTGAATTTTATTTCAAATGTGGTGGGTGGCAATAGTAGCGAGGTAAAGCCATCAGTGTAGAAGTCAAGTCCTGCCTTGGTGGCTAACATTTTCCTATAAATAGAGAGGGCTAAGTTAGAATTGAAAATCACACCGTAGAAACAAAGTTTTCTCTCTCTCTCTCTATATTATTGAGCGTATTTTGTGAGTATTTAGATACTTTGAGAGTTCTTTGTTCGAACAAGTTTCATTCAAAGATCACTTGAGCCTTTCCTTAGAAATCTTGATTCTTTGAGGTAAGGGATGTTATTTTCTTCTCAAATGATATTATTTCTTCAATATCATTATCTTTGAAATATTGGTTGGAACTTTTTATCAAATTTGGAACTTTTTCATGCTTCGGGTTACTATTCATGAGTTACTATTCACGAGTTACTATTCATGAGTTACTTATTCACGAGTTCTTATTCACAAGTACTATTCATGTAAGCGTGAAAATGTTTTTTGTGGAATTTCTATCTTTGGTGGTCTGAGTTACTTATTCACGATATCTAAGACTATTCAATTAAAAAATAAAATTTCTTCTTTTCGTTCAAAATATCTATTACGGATACTAGCTTTGATTGTATCCATGTTTTGATCATTCTTGAATTTTACACCACTATGATTATTTTTGAGGTATTGTTGGACATGGATAAAACAAAGTACTGAATCCTTAATCCTTAATCCTTGTCATTTTGTTTCTTTGGATTCGTTCTTTAAAAATATTTTCATCATCCTCGGTCTTAAATGATGATATTATTGAATATCTTTGGCACGTAGTGCAAAGATGAATGATTTCGAAGAATATCTTTGGCCTCAGTAGTGCAAAGATGAAGCAGTGTTTAAATGAACATGACCGATCGATGAATATCTTTGGCCTTTAGTGCAAAGATGAGCAGTGTTGAGATGAACATAATAGATTGATGAATATCTTTGGCCTGTAGTGCAAAGATGAATATTTGATTTGAGATGAATATTGATTGATGTTACTGAGGATAAAATATTGATGATGGATCGTTAAATTCATAGATTATAGTAGATTTCATTCTCTACGTAACTCTTCTATGAATTATTATTTCATTGCTGAATATTGATCCGAAACTTGTTGTCTATTGTATTCTATCGATTTTTTCCTGTTGGAGACTAACGATAATTTGTTGTATATTATCTTAGTCATAGTATTCTTTACCGGGCTAGTTGAGCTCACCTTTTCCTTGTTGTTCCATTTTTCTTCTCGGGGAGGCGAGAATGTAGCTTAGTACTTAGTCGGGGGTATGGAATGAAGGTTTTAGAAAGGATTGTTTAGTAGTCCTCACCATTTTTGTAAAATAATGTATCAATAAATGTGATGGGGATTTATTTGAGTATAGATATTTTCTAGGAGATAATATTTGTATTTAAACTCACGCAGCTTTCTTGTTGTAATTAAAAAGTTGTAGTTGTTTACATCTACGTATATTTGGCGACTAGAATGGGGTGTGGTGTATACCTATTTTGGGGCGCCACGGTTAATATCGAGCTATAAGTAAAGAGCCCCAGAGCCTCATTTGGTGACTTCTGTTGATGGGGATGCACCAGAAGCAGGACTCTCTCGTAGGGGGCCTTGGATTCTCATGATGGCAAACCGATAGGTATCAATGTGAGGTCTTGACACAAGTTGGTCCAGAGTCACAGTTGGTATCGAGCTTAGGATATGATCTCTGGCGGAGATCGGGGAATAGAACTAGGAGGGAGAGACGAGTAAATCCTTCGCTAGTGTGTCCTACTTAAGCTTATTTGTTAGTTGGTCAATTATATAGGGATATTATGTGATATATTGATTTCTTAATTAACCCTTGTTTTATGATGATTTGAGAATGTCGATCGAGAATATTAACAAGTGGAGTAAATGAGACCGTGGAGATGCCTTCTTTACCAACGAGGAGAGCGCGGCAACAGTGGTAATGTTCCTCCTGTGAACAACACCACCGAAAGCAGATGATGAATGAGGGATGTTTAGAAGTTTTTTGCGGATTCATGCAAAATCGCACGAGGAGACTCGTGTTCAAAATAATGGAGGAAATGATAGCAATTCACGGGTGGTCACAACCAAGAAGTTCAAAGAGTTGGGACCACCGAATTTAAGGGAAAGCCGGATCCGATCACCAAGGAAACACGGTCAAGCAAATTACCAAGATATTCGATGTCTTGGGATGCACGGAGGAATGAAGGTTCCATTCGCCACCTTTATGTTCCGTGGTGGCGGCAGATTCATTGGTGGGGAATCGTGAAGCGTACTCCATCCAAATTGCACTCAAAGATGTCGTGGGAGACGTTTCAGAAGCAGTTCAATGACAAGTACTTTCCGAAAGTATTCGGCTATATGAAGGAAGTGGAGTTTATTAGGCGGAGCGAGAATAACATGGCGGTGTCCCAAAGACGAGGCGAAGTTCGCGGAGTTATCCGTGTTTGCACCTCATTTGGTGGAGAATGAGGAACGATGACGCGGATGTTTCTTAGAGGCTTGAAACCCGGCATACGTCAAGATCTCATTTCTCATAAATTTTCTCTATTCGGATGTTGTTGTCAAGGTGAGGCTCGATTGTTTAAGCGAGATAACGAGTACGTTTAACCGAGTGACCATAACCGAGGATCATATAGAAGATAGCGATCATCGTAATAACGATAACCAATGGAGAAAGAAGAATACGGATAAAAGCGGTTACCACTCCGTGGTAATCGTGGCCATGAAAATAGAAGAAGCGAGTCGAGAGGAGATTTTAAAAGAGGAGATTCAACAACGACCATGTGAAGGCGTCGGCCGCTTGAAGAAGCAACTAGTTCCAAAGGAGGAGAAAGACCATCGGTCGTATGTTACAAATGCGGGAAAGAGGGACATATATCACCAAACCGCCCACAACAGATTTAAGGTATGCTATAATTATGGAAAAGAAGGACATATCGCTTCGAGATCAGATCAGAGCGAAACCAGATCCAATGGGAATGGTGACTCAAAAGGATGTCCCGTAAAAGTCAAAGTCAACGATTCACGGAAGAGCGCGTTTGTCGTGGCCGGTCAAAATGTGAGGAACCCGACGAAGTTATACATGGGTTAGTTAATTATAAATTCTTCTTGAAGTATATACCTTACTAGATATTGGTTCTACCCATTCTTTTATCTCTCTTACTTGCGCCAACGTTTGAACTTGACTACGGAGAAATTAAACTTTGACTTATCTGTGGAGACTCCATTAGAGAAACTTTCATTACATCCGTTGTTTAAAAATCTTGCTTGATTCAGTTGGCACTATCACATTACACCGTTAACCTTATTTTATAGAGATATTTGCTTTTGATGTGATTTTAAGGTTAACTACTCATCATGCCGAAATTGATTACTTTCGTAAGGTTGTTAGTTTTCATATTCCTAACTAACCTGTTATTCGAATTCAAGCAACCAAACCATTGAAGTCAAACTCTTTCATATTAAGCCATAAAGCCATTCGTTTATTGAAAAACGGATGTCAAGCTTTCTTAGCCATGTCATGGACTTGAACAAAAATAAGTCAGATTTGAATGATATTTCTGTTGTTAGTAAATTTCCTGACGTGTTTCCTGAAGAATTTCTTGGCTTACTCCCAAAGTTCGATATTAAATTTTGTATCGAATTTGAACCCAGACAAAACTCATTTCTAAAATCTCATATCGAATGGCTCCTATTGAACTTCAGGAGTTAAAAATTCAACTATAGAATTTGGTACCTGAGCCTTTATCTGGTGACTTCCTTTGTGGAATTCACCTAAGCCAGACTCTCTGTAAGGGACGTCATATTCGTGCGATAGTAAACTGATAGGTGTCATTGTGACGTGCTATCCAAGATTGGGATATGAGTCACAGTTGAGAGCAACCTAAGTCAGTAATCGAAATATGTAGCTTTACAGGCTTAGTTGGTTATTATCGGAGATTCATTGAAGGATATTCTCGAATCGCTATTCCATTAACTTTGGTGACTCGTAGAGATACAAAAATCGAATGGAGCAAGGAATGTGGGAAGAGCTTCAAGAACTCAAGAGGAGACTCATTTCAAAGACATGTTCACCGACCATGCCATCTCGAAAAGCGAACGTGGTAGGTGACGCGTTGAATAGAAGATCATATGCGGGGAACGAGTGCGATGATGTCAAGTTTACGATAGAGCCAACTTTAATAGAAAAAGTTAAGGTTGCTCAAGCCACCGAATTCGGAAATGATGCATATGAAGAAGAAAGTACAAGAAGGAGCTATTCCTAAGCGAGAATTGATGAAGAAGGAATACTTGAGTCCACTCTAGACTTTGTGTTCCTAACGACTGATTTGAAGAACAAGATTATGATGGAGGCACACAATACACCATTTGCAATCCATCCTGGAAGTACTAAAATGTATCGTGATCTTCGACATACATTTTGGTGGAACAATATGAAGAGAGAGATTGCAAAGTTTATCTCAATGTGTTTAACTTGTCAACGTGTAAAGGCAGAGCATCTAGTACCTAAGGGTCCGTTGCAACCACTTGAGATTCCGGAATGGAAGTGGGAACACATTACCATGGATTTCGTTACGGGTCTTCCTACGGTTTCTCAAGACATCAATGCTATTTGGGTTATTGTTGATAGATTAACCAAATCTGCTCATTTCTTGCCGATACGGGAGACTTATTCCTTTGAACGTCTTGCTAGTATGTACGTAAATGAGATCGTGAGGTTGCATGGCATACCTGTATCCATAGTTTCGGATCGTGACCCAAGATTCACTTCAAGATTTTGGGTTAGCTTGCAAAAAGCTATGGGCACGAATTTGCGATTTAGTTCGGCATACCATCCCCAAACGGACAGACAATCAGAGAGGACTATTCAAACTCTTGAAGATATATTAAGACTCTGTGTCCTAGACTTCAAGGGTAGTTGGGATAAGTATTTACCATTGGTGGAATTCTCCTACAACAACAGTTATCAGGCAAGTATAGGTGTAGCTCCATTTGAAGCATTATATGGGACGAAAATGTCGTTCTCAATATGTTGGGATGAGGTGGGTGAAGCAACATTGTTGGGACCCGAGTTAAGACGATATCACCTGAAAAGATCCAAATGATTCGACAACGATACAAACGGCACAAGATCGACAAAAAGAGTTATGCGGATCTTCATCGAAAGGACGTGGAATTTAGTGTGGGGATCATGTATTATTACGAGTTGCTCCATGGAAGGAGTTACAAGATTTGGGAAGAGAGGAGAGCTCAATCCACGATTTATTGGTCCATTTCAAATTCTTGACCGAGTAGGAAATGTAGCCTATAGACTTGCATTACCTCCAAGTATGTCTCGTGTTCACAATATGTTTCACATATCGTACTTTCGTAAATATGTGAAAGAACCGAATCACGTTATAGAATTAGAACCGGACGAGATAGCCGAAGACCTAACGTATGAGGAGGTACTGTCAAGATTTTGGATAGGAAGGAGCATGTCCTACGCCGGAAAGGTCATACCACAAGTTAAAAGTTTTGTGGAGGAATCATGCTATAGAGGAAATGACTGGGAATTTGGAAACGGAAATGAAAGCGAGGTATCCTCATCTTTTTGAAACACCAGTACGCAAGGCCAATTTCGAGGACGAAATTTCATAAGGAGGGAGGTTGTAAGACCTCAAATTTTTTAAATAAAAAGGAATTTCCTTTATTTATTATTTTGAAATAGTAAGGGTTGATGTGGATAGTTAAGGGTTAAATACGCAAATATTTCAAAATAAGCAAGTGGTTATAAAATATTCATTTTTGTCGGGGAATATTCGTTTGGTCGTGGAATATTCGTACTGTCGGGGAATATTCGTACGACGGCGCAGCCATGTGTGGGCCCCATAACGGAAAGCGATTGGATGAGGAAAATGACAAATATAAGTTGTTTAAAAATAACGGCGTAATTGTTACCGTTAATACTGTTGGAATACCCGGTGGTTAAAATACTGATGTCTGGTCGTGGTTAAAGAAGATTACCTGCAGTATTGCAGTGATTGTTGAATTATTGATCCTTACGTGAAGGCACTACTCAATAATTTTCACGATGAATTCTTATTCAATATTTTATTTTATTGATTCAATAATTGTTGCGTTGATATTTTATATTATTATTGTTTCAATAATTGTCGACACAAGATTTCCCATTATCGGATCAATAATTCATATTATTTGAATAATATTATTAGATAACATTATTGGCAATGTCTAGAAAGTTCTGCATCTAAGGAGAGGTTTGGTCACCTAATTGCTTGCGCCAAGATGAGAGATCCTTATTGAAAGCCCCTCTTTCTCGGGAGCGACACGGTCATCATAAATGTGATTCTCGTAATATTATTTGTGAATAATTAATTATTGATTCATATGATAAGGAAATATTTATTTTATATGAATATAAATGATGGATTTATTTATGTGGTTATTAATGAAGGAATTAATTTGAGATGTTTTATTTTGCCGGATTGGAGGTATTAAAAGATCAAATCGATTGTTATTCTGACTTTATTGTGTGAGTTATAATATTTAATCCGACCGTTGGATCGTTGTAATTTTTGGATATGTTATACATATATAAGTTGAGTATATGTCTACAAATTTTGAACCGTTAAAAATAAACGAATGATTTGTTATAAATTTTAAGAGGTGTTTGATTCAGAAAGTAGGGTTATAATTGATTTTGGTGGAAAATTCTAGAATTGAGTGGGCCCCACTTGTGGTTGGTGAAAAAATGTGCTGAATTTTATTTCAAATGTGGTGGGTGGCAATAGTAGCAGGTAAAGCCATCGGTAGTGAAGTCAAGTCGCTTGGTACGGCTAACATTTTCCTATAAATAGAGGGCTAAGTTAGAATTGAAAATCACACCGAAACAAAGTTTTCTCTTTCTCTCTATATTATTGAGCGTATTTTGTGAGTATTTAGATACTTTGAGAGTTCTTTGCTCGTAACAAGTTTCATTCAAAGATCACTTGACCTTTCCTTTCCAAGAAATCTTGATTCTTTGAGGTAAGGGATGTTATTTTCTTCTCAAATGATATTATTTCTTCAATATCATTATGCTGAAATATTGGTTGGAACTTTTTATCAAATTTGGAACTTTTTCATGTCGGGGTTCTTATTCATGAGTTACTATTCACGAGTTACTATTCATGAGTTACTATTCACGAGTTCTTATTCACAAGTACTATTCATGTAAGCGTGAAAATGTTTTTTGTGGAATTTCTATCTTTTGGTGTCTGAGTTCTTTATTCACGATCAAGACTATTCACGATATCTGCACTATTCATAGAAAAATAAAATTTCTTCTTTTCGTCAAAATATCTATTCGGATACTAGCTTTGATTGTATTCATGTTTTGATCATTCTTGAATTTTACACCACTATGATTATTTTTGAGGTATTGTTGGACATGGATAAAACAAAGTACGAATCCTTAATCCTTAATCCTTGTCATTTTGTTTCAATTGGATTCGTTCTTTAAAAATATTTTCATCATCCTCGGTCTTAAATGATGATATTATTGAATATCTTTGGCTTTCGTAGTGCAAAGATGAATGATTTCTGAAGAATATCTTTGGCCCTGTAGTGCAAAGATGAGCAGTGTTTAAATGAATATGACTGATCGATGAATATCTTTGGCCTTTAGTGCAAAGATGAGCAGTGTTGAGATGAACATGAATGGATTGATGAATATCTTTGGCACGTAGTGCAAAAGATGAATATTTGATTTGAGATGAATATTGATTGATGTTACTGAGGATAAAATATTGATGATGGACCGTTAAATTCATAGATTATAGTAGATTTCATTCTCTACGTAACTCTTCTATGAATTATTATTTCGCTTGATAATATTGATCTGAAACTTGTTATCTATTGTATTCTATCGATTTTTCCTGTTGGAGACTAACGATAATTTGTTGTATATTATCTTAGTCATAGTATTCTTCTTCGGGCTAGTTGAGCTCACCCTTTTCCTTGTTGTTCCATTTTTCTTCTCGGGAGGCGAGAATGTAGCGAGTACTAGTCGGGGGTATGGAATGAAGGTTTTAGAAAGGATTGTTTAGTAGTCCTCACCATTTTTGTAAAATAATGTATCAATAAATGTGATGGGGATTTATTTGAGTATAGATATTGTCTAGGAGATAATATTTGTATTTAAACTCACAGTTTTACTGTTGTAATAATAAGGTTGTAGTTGTTTCTGTACCATGTATTTGGCGACTCAGAATGGGTGTGGTGTATACCTATTTTGGGGGCGTCACAATCATAATTACTTTTCCTTCAAACACGTAGACATCAAATCATCAAGATATACAACTGCCGTCATTTTAGTAACTTATCTCCACGTGTATGACATATAACCTTTTCAATAAATAGAGCTAGTATATATGTAACAACTCATAAACAACTTAGCTGCTGCTTGATGAGTGAGTTTTATACTCATAATTGAGTGCGTTTAAACTTAATCTTTTGGATGTTTTTAAGTATTTATGTCTATTCATACATGTTTTATGTTGTTTTGTAGGAATTGGGACAAAAGTTACTTGGATCGACGTTTGGGGTGGCTAAATGCGCGTTTTCGGCTTGTCATTTATACAGCAGTCACTTCAGAGCCAATTTTAGTATTTCTCGGGACCTTATTTCCAAACACTTAAAGAATAAAAGTTGTAGATCTACATCTCCTCTTTCCGGATCATCTTGAATCATCAAAATCGGAGTTCAGACGAAGAAGTTATGACCATTTTCCCAAAGGACGTTGGAGCAGAAAATGTCAGAACATGGGACCAGCGCCGAGGCGCCCAAAATAGGCCTAAGCGCCGGGGCACTGGGGAGCAGTGGTTGAACGTTAAGCCCAATGCAATTGCTACTGGGGCTGACCTGGGAAGGGCTTGGTGATGGCACGGACGCATTTTTTGGGCTTAATTTTGACACCTTTTTGACTCCAAATTGGATTGGGTTTGTTCCTAAGCTACAAATTGGACTTGTAACCTATAAATACATGATGTAAGGCATAAAATAAAGGGGGATTACATAGATTAGATTAGAGATACACTCCATTAGATTAGAACATAACCCTAGTTCTTATTAGTTTTGGAGATTGAAACAACTTGGAGATCATTGAAAATCAAGAGCAAAGAAAGCGAAGAGGGAGCATCAAATTTCTTCGACAAATGATTCTATTCTCTTCTCTTATCATACTTTTATCTTTTAATGTCTATTCAGTTGTGGATTCTTGGTTTTAATTCATTAATTATGAACTAAATTTCTTTTATTAAGATTCCAATTGAACCTTTTATGTCTATAAATTAGTTATTTGATTTATTCCAATTCTTTATGTTAAAGTGAATTGTTTATCTTGTCTTGAGCTTATTGATTAATTATCTGATCAGTAGTTACCTTGTTACTCTAGAAGGAATTGAAAGAGAAATTCTAGGGTTAGAACTGGGCATGATATCATGTGACTTAGTTATTTGCACAGTGAATAATTAGGTTTGTGAATTGAATGAAAATATCTGTTCACCGCATGTAACACATAAGGAATTGGGATTGAAAGGAATTTAATTCAATTGTTTTGCATAGGAATATAGCAAGATTAATCTGGATTAAATAGAAGTCAATTGATCACTTGGAAAAGGACTTTTGGCAATTGAGAATTTCTGTTAACAATTCAGTAGGCATAATAATTGGGATAATTGGATAATTGATTTATAGTTCATAATTGGAGATATTGAAGTCTTAATCTTTATTTATTTGAATTCATTTATAAAGTAATTCAGTTTAATTAGTTAATTTAGTTTTCTTAATTAGAAAAATCACGATTTGAGACTGTTTAAGTAAAACTAGTTTGGTTAAGAATTAGTATTTGGTAATTTTTATTAAATAATTCCTCGTGGGAACGATACTCTACTTTCACTTTATTGTTTGTTGACCGTGTATACTTGCACGTATTCATTGATTGCGAAATCGATCAACAAGTTTTTGGCGCCGTTGCCGGGGAATTAATTTAATAATTATTTACCAATATTAATTTCAATCAAATTAGTCTTAATTTAAATATTTTTATTTTTAATTCTCTTCCTATATTTCTCTCTTTTCAGACCATGGATGAGTTTGAGTATCAATGGCCATACACGTTTTTGGCTCAACCAAGGGAAACAGGGATTGATGGACTTAATACATCTTCTATAGAGGCAACTTCGAAGACGTTGGAGGTTTGCACAGCCATACGGAGTCAAAGGATGACAAGAATGACTCAGCCAAGGGGAGAGGAGATTGGCAGACTGGAGAAACTTTCTGTATTGTCAGCACAGATGGAGACACTTTCGAGGATGTTTGAAGCTTTTAAAGCTCAACGTCGTCAAAGTGTGGCGATTATTTGTGATTATTGTCTTTGGAAATCATATGAGTCATCAATCGCCATCGGTTTGAATTTAAGATAAAGATGGTGGTGATTACCCCAATAATTATGTCTATCCTAACAACTATTATCGTGGATTCGGGGTATCACCCGGATTTTCATGGAGCCATACTCATCAAGATCAATTTTATGCTCCAAGTCCAACATACCCACCGGATTTCTCGTGTCCACCTCCACTACAACAGGAAGAACATTCAAATTTGGAGGAAACTTTGTCCAAGTACATAGCTTCATGTGAGGATAGGAGGATTAATCAAGAGATATTGAGTTAAAATTTTACAAACCAAATAGAACAACTAACCAATGCCTCAAACATTTGTCCTCAATACCCTTGGCTCTATGACATGAACTTCGAGACTGATGGTGAGCCCAAACCAAATCTGCAACCGGATGTGCCAAATGATATAGATGTTGAAAGAGAGGAAAGACTTGGAGACCAAGAAAAGGAGATCGGCGAAGATCTAACTTTGAGTACCAACGAAGATGAACCGATTTCATTAGTGTCCCATGTACCTTCTCCACCAAAGTTCAAGAATCCGGGCAATTTTCCAAAAACCATGCCCAATTAGCGGTCATATGCTTCGTGAAAGCTCTTTGTGACATAAGAGCTAATACGATTGTGGAGTCGTGGTGGGATGAAAAGGAGAAGATAGAGGAAGACTCCATTATGTTTATTAAGCTTCAATGCCCCAATCTAATCATGTATATAATGGAGAAAACACCTAGTTGTTGGACGTTCTTAATAGGGAACCTATCTACAAAGAGCATGCTAGGTGACTTCAATTCAAGGGTTTTTATGAATGGGAACCTCCAGAAAAGAGACATTGCTTCGATGGATGGAGGGTTCCTCAATTTTCGTAGAGGGAATTGGATAGAGAATTGAAGAAGTCAGTCGAGACTATAAAACAAAGCGCTTTATGGGAGGCAACCCAAGTTTAATTTTATTTTTAGTTTTTATTAGGTTTTATATTAGTAGTTTTGAATTTTCATTTATTTAGGATTTAATAAAATTGCGTTTATCATTGTTTCTGAGTTATTCAAGTCAAATTCAAGTGTGGTGTCCAATTTGTTCCATGTCTTAGCCTATTCTCCAAACTTAGTGGACAAGAAGGAAGATTGCTATATTTTCGTGGGAAGTCCTCCTTTTTACTTTTTTTATATTTCATCCATTGAGGACAATGTCTAGTTTAAGTTTGGGGGCATCTTAGTGTCGTATTGCATATAGTTAGTTATCTGCATAGTAGTTCGTTTTTTTATGTGTTAGCATTGTGTTTTTTTAGGTTGCATATAGTACATGGTAGTTATTTGCATATTCATATATGTGTTGTATTAGTATGTGTTCATGTAGTATAATTGCATTTTTTGGCATGAATCTGTGTGAAAGGTTGGTATGGTCTTAGCTCGGCTTATGATAAGATTGGTTTTGCATGTTAACTTGAACAGTTTTGATAATTGATGATGAGTTCTAATTTTAATCATGATGATAATTTTAGCCTGTTTGAAACTTATGTAACCGGTTAGCACTTAAAGTTTAACTGTTTTAATCCACTTGGTCCAAGGGTTTCATAATTTATTTCTGAGGGAAAATCTTGGTTAAAATTTAAGGAAATTAGTGAACTGGCGGTAAAGGTTGGAATGAAGTAAACGCTTGAGTTTGGGGGAATCTATGGGGTATATATATACAAAATGAAAATGAAAAAAAAAAAGAAAATAACAAAAAAAGAAAAATGAAAAAAAATGATGAGAAGAAAAAAATAGAAAATTCAGAAAAAAAATATGAATAAACACCGTGGCATGCTTGTCTAGTTTTGTGGCCTTTGTTACTTGAGTAAGTAATCCCGAGGGGATTGTGTGACGCCCCCAAAATAGGTATACATCACCTATTCTGAGTTGTCAATACATGGTATAGAAACAACTACAACTTTATTATTACAACAGTAAAACTGTGAGTTTGAATACAAATAGTATCTTCAGACAATATCTATACTCAAATAAATCCTCATCACATTTATTGATACATTATTTTACAAAATGGTGAGGACTACTAAACAATCCTTTCTAAAACCTTCATTCCATACCCGACTGCACTCGCTATATTCTCGCCGCCACGAGAAAAATGGAACAAAAAGGAAAAGGGTGAGCTCAACTAGCTCAAGATAAAGAATACTATGACTAAGATAATATACAACAAATTATCGTTAGTCTTCAACGAGGGAAAAATATAATAGAATCTGATAGACAACAAATTTTAAATCAATATTCATAATGAAATAATAATTCATTAGAAGAGTTAAGTAGAGAATGCAAACTACTATCTTCTATGTATGAATTTAAAAGTTCATAAATCTATCTTTTATCCCCGTAACATCAATCAATATACATACGGAATCAAATATTCATCTTTGCACTACAGCCAAAGATATTCATCATTGGTCATGTTCATTTAAACACATTCATCTTTGCACTACGGGCCAAAGATATTCTTGAGAAATCATTCATCTTTGCACTACTGAGCCAAAGATATTCTTTAAGAAATCATTCATCTTTGCACTACAAAAGCCAAAGATATTCCATAATATCATCATTTAAGACCGAGTGAGGATGATGAAAAATATTTTTTAAAAAACGAATCCGGTGAAACAAAATGACAAGGATTAAGGATTAAGGATTCAGTACTTGGTTTTATCCACGTCCAAAAAATACCTCAAAAATAATCATAGTGGTGTAAAATTCAAGAATGATCAAAACATGGATACAATCGAAGTTAGTATCCGTAATAGATGTTTTGGACTTAAAAGAAGAAATTTTTTTTTTTGATTGAATAAGATCAAGTATCGTGAATAAGATCAGATACGTGAATAAAGGCCAGATATCGTGAATAGTAACTCACACACCAAAAGATAGAAATTCCACAAAAACATCTTCACGCTTCTTACGTGAATAGTACTCGTGAATAGTAACTCGTGAATAAGAACTCATGAATAGTAACTCGTGAATACTAACTCATGAATAGTAACCCATGAATAGTAAACTGAGACATGAAAAAAGTTCCAAATTTGATAAAACTTCAGATCAACATTTCAAAGATAATGATATTGAAGAAATAATATCATTACGAAAAAAATAATATTCCTTACCTCGAAAAGATCCGTACTTTTAGCTAGAATCTAGGGTATAAGGTTGAAGGAACTTGCAATCTAGCAATACTCAAAGTATACTCAAAATACTCACAAGAATACATTTCGATAATATAGAGAGAAAACTTCAGCTTTTCGGTGTGATTTTCAATTCTAACCTAAGCACCCTATTTATAGAAATTGCTTAGAACACCAAAGTTAGAAAATTTAATAAATTATATATATATATATATATATATATATATATATATATCAAATTCATACCAACCTTAGAATTCAGATCCTAGCATTTCCCACATGCCACCTTCTAGAAAAGTAAGAAAAAAACGTTTTTCATAAAATAAATAATTAAAACTTTCAAAATTAATTATTTCGTAACTTGAGCTTCAAAAATTCATAATTAATAGCCCTTTCATCAGAAAATTTGAATCTCATGAGTTTTTATAGGAAATTCAATTCTCTACAACTTTGCAGAAGAAAGTTTTCCAAATTCCAAACAAAATCGACCGAAATCACACAAGCAAGCGATTTTATTGTGCTATAATCAAATTTTAGTCAATAAATGGGGTCCACCGACATGTTTAACATGTTTTAAACATTTATTGCAACAAAAATACTTTTCCTCCTCGTATACTCATATATCCCACATTCATTGTTAAAATATCACCGTTAATATATTATTAAAATAATATATTTAAATGAATTATTTTATCGTAAAAAGATAAAATTTCAATTTTCAACAATTGTCACTATAAAAATTTTCTCCATCTATATCCACATAAAATCAATATTTTTCTCATCATATGAATCAATAATTAATTATTCATAAATAATATTACGTAATCACAATATCGATAACCAGCAGCCTTCCAGAAAGAGGGGGGCTTTCAATAAGAATTTCTTCTTCTGCTGGCGCAATTAGGTGACCAAACCTCTCCTTAGATGAAATTTCTAGACATTGCCAATAATGTTATCTAATAATATTATTGAGATAATATGAATTATTGCTTCGATAATAAAAAAAATTGTGTAATGACAATTATTGAAACAACAAAGAATATAAAATATCAACACAAAGAATTATTAACTCAATAAAATATCGAAGCAAGAATTATCGTAACCATTATTGAGTAGTGTCTTCTACGTAAGAATCAATAATTGGTGCAATACCTGGTGCAGTAATCGCTTTCAACAACGCATGGCGATTAGTGTGTTTTTAACCACCGGTATTCCAACGAAGATAATCTAAGAACAACTACGCCAGTTATTTAAAAACAACTTATATTTGTCGTTTTCTTCATCCAATCGCTCGCATGGGCCCACACATGGTCGCTACCGTCGCATTTAATATTCCCCGACAAAGTCATTTAATATTCCACGACCAAACGAATATTCCCGACGATAATGAATATTTTATAACCACTTGCTTATTTTGAAATATTTGCGTATTAAAACCTTAACTATCCACATTAATCAAATCAACCCTTACTATTTCAAAATAATAAATAAAGGAAATTCCTTTTTATTTAAAAATTTCGGGGTCTTACAACCTCCCTCCTTATGAAATTTCGTCTTGAAATGACGACGACTATTGTGTGTTTGAAAAGGTGAGGATACCTCGCTTTCATTTCCGCTTCCAATTCCTGTGTCATTTCCTCTATAGCATGATTCCTCCACAAAACTTTAACTTGTGGTATGACCTTTCAAGGCGTAGGGACATGCTCCTTCCTATCCAAGATCTTGACAGTACCTCCTCACACGTTAAGTCTTGGCTATCTCGTCCTGGGTTCTAACTCAATAACGTGGTTCGGTCTTTCACATATTTATTTAAGTACGATATGTGAAACACATTATGAACACGAGACATACTTGAGGTAACGCAAGTCTATAGGCTACATTTCCTACTCGGTCAAGAATTTGAAATGGAACAATAAATCGTGGATTGAGCTTTCCTCTCTTCCCAAATCTTGTAACTCCCTTCCATGGAGCAACTGCAACAATACATGATCCCCTACATTAAATTCCAAGTCCTTTCGATGAAGATCCGCATAACTTTTTGTCGATCTTGTGCCATTTGTATATCGTTGTCGAATCATTTGGATCTTTTCAGTAGTCATACGTATTTAACTCGGGTCCCAACAATGTTGCTTCACCCACCTCATCCCAACATATTGGAGAATGACATTTTCGTCCATATAATGCTTGAATGGAGCCACACCTATACTTGCTCGATAATCTGTTGTTGTAGGAGAATTCCACCAATGGTAAATACTTATCCCAACCGCCTTGAAGTCTCAGGACACGTAATCTTAACAAATCTTCAAGAGTTTGAATAGTCCTCTCCGATTGTCCGTCTGTTTGGGGATGGTATGCGAACTAAATCGCAAACCGTGCCCATAGCTTTTTGCAAGCTAACCCAAAATCTTGAAGTGAATCTTGGGTCACGATCCGAAACTATGGATACAGGGCCATGCAACCTCACAATCTCATTCACGCACATACTAGCAAGACGTTCAAGGAATAAGTCTCCGTGATTGGCAAGAAATGAGCGGACTTGGTTAATCTATCAACAATAACCCAAATAGCATTGATGCCTTGAGAAACCGTAGGAAGACCCGTGAACGAAATCCATAGTAATGTGTTCCCACTTCCATTCCAGGAATCTCAAGTGGTTGCAACGGACCCTTAGGTACAAGATGCTCGCTTTTTACGTTGGCAAGTTAAACACATCGAGATAAACTTTACAATCTCTCTCTTCATATTGTTCCACCAAAATGTATGTCAAGATCACGATACATTTTAGTACTTCCGAGGATGGATTGCAAATGGTGTATGTGTGCCTCCATCATAATCTTGTACTTCAAATCGTAGTCGTTAGGAACACAAAGTCTAGATTGGACTCAAGTATTCCTTCTTCATCAATTCTCGCTCCCGGAATAGCTCCTTCTTGTACTTTCTTCTTCACACGCATCGCCTCCCGGCCTCGGTGGCTCGAAGCAACCTTAACTTTTTCTATTAAAGTTGGCTCTATGCGATACTTGACATCATCATACTGCGTTCCCGCGATATGATCTTCTACTCAATGCGCCGCCTACCACGTTCGCTTTTACGGGATGGTATTGAATAGTGTGGTCGTAGTCTTTCAATAGCTCGAGCCAACGTCACGCCTCATGTTGAGTTCTTTTTAGTGAAGAAATATTTAAGGCTTTTATGGTCCGAATATATCTCCACTTTCTCCCATATAGATAGTGCCTCCATATCTTTAAGCGAAAACATTGCACGCTAACTCTAGATCATGAGTAGGATAATTCCTCTCATACTCTTTAAGTTGTCGCGAGGCATAGCTATGACTTTCCCCCGTTGCATGAGAACACATCCTAACCCTTTGCTCAAGCATCATTTGTAGATAACAAATCCATCAAGAACCGGATGGTATTGTTAGAAACAGTCTTGAAATAAGTCTCCTCTTAAGCTCTTGGAAACTTTTCTCATTCTCTTCGCTCCAAACGAATTTTGTATCCTTCCGAAGTTAGTGGGTTAATGGAGTAGCGATTCGAGAAAACCCTTCCACGAATCTCCGATAATAACCAAATTAAGCCCAAAAAGCTACGACTTGACCACCGACTTTGGTTGCTCTAACTTTGTATTGCTTCAATCTTCACGGATCAACAGATACTCCATGTTTCGACACCACGTGCCCAAGGAATGCTACTTCCTCAAAGCGTAACTCGCATTTCTTCAATTTGGCATATAGTTGGTTTTCACAAAGCCTTTGGAGTACCGACTTCAAATGGTGCTCATGATCTTCACGATTTTTGGAATATATAAGGATGTCATCAATAAAGACAACAACGAATTGATCCAAATATTCCTTGAATACTCGGTTCATCATATCCATGAAAGTCCGCAGGAGCATTAGTTAGTCAAAGAAAGACATGACTAAGAATTCATAATGCCCATACTGAAGTTCGAAGGCGTCTTTGGAATATCCTCGATTCTAATCTTCAAATTGATGATATCCGAAGCGAAGATCGATTTTGAAAAGAATTGTGCCTTTGCAGAATGTTGGTCAAACAAGTCATCAATACGAGGTAGAGGATACCTATTCTTGATGGTGCCATGGTTCAATTCCGATAGTCAATACAAAGTCGCATACTCCCCGTCTTTCTTCTTTACAAATAAAAGCAGAGCACCCCAAGGAGATGTACTAGGGCCGAATGAAACCGATGTCCAACAATTCCTCGTAGTTGGACCTTTAACTCTGAAGTTCAATAGAGCCATTCGATATGGGGTTTTAGAAATGGGCTTTGTACCAGTTCAAGATCAATAAAGAATTCAACTTCACGTTCGGGGTAGGCAAGGAAGTTCTTTGGAAATACGTCGGGAAAGTCAATAACAACAGAATATTATTCAAATTTGGCGTGTCTTTATTCAAATCCATAACATGGGCTAAGAAAGCTTGACATCCGCTTTTTTAATAAACGAATAGCTTTATGATTAGAGATATGATGTGATCGATTTTAATGGTTTGGTTGCTTGAATTGCATAAACAACAGTTGGTTAGGAATATGAAAACTAACAACCTTACGAAAACAATTAATTTTGGCATGATGAGTAGTTAACCAATCAATCCCTAAAATCACATCAAAAGCAAGTATCTTTAAAGAGATAAGGTCAACAGGTAAGGTAATGGTTCCAACTTGAATCAAACAAGATTTATAAGCAGTGGATGTGATGAAAGTTTCCCTAACTGAGTTTCCACGAGATAGGTCAAAGTCTAATTTCTCCGAAGTCAAGTTTAAGCGTTGAGCACATGCAGGAGAGATAAATGAATGGGTAGCACCGGTATCAAGTAAGGTATAAACTTCGCAAGAATTTATAAATAGCTTACCGTGATCACCTCGTTTGGGTTCCTCGCATTATGACCAAATCACAACAAACGCTCTTCCCGGAATCGTTGACTTTGACTTTTTCCGGGATGATCTTTTGAGTCACCGTCCCATTGAACTAGGTTTCGCTAAAGTATAATCTCGAAGCGATATGTCCTTCCTTTCCACAACTATAGCATACCTTGAACTGTTGTGGGCGGTTTGACCGATATGTCCCTCTTTTCCGCATTTGTAGCATATAACCGGTGGTCGTTCTCCTCCCTTAGAACCAATTCTTTTAAGACCGTCATCTTCACATGGTCGTTGTTAAATCTCCTCTTTTTAAAATCTCCTCCCGACTCGCTTCTTCTATTTTCATGGCCATGATTACCACAGAGTGGTAACCATTTTTGTCCGTCTCTGTTTTTTCTCCGTTTGGTTATGATTATTACATTGATCGCTATCTACGGTACGATCCTGGTTGTGGTCCTCAATTGACCGTACTCGTTATCTCGTTCTAATAATTGAGCCCATTTACAACATCTCGAATAAAGAAAATTTATGAGAAATGAGATCTTGACGTACGCCGGGTTTCAAACCTCTAAGAAACATCCGTCATACGTTCCTCATTCTCCACCAAATGAGGTGCAAACTGGATAACTCTGCAAACTTTGCCTCGCATCGAGACACCGTCATTTGTTTTGTTCTAATCGATGAACTCCACTTCCTTCATACGACGAACACTTTCGGAAAGTATTTGTCATTAAATAGCTTCAAACGTCTCCCAAGACATCTTTGATGCGTAATTTGGATGGGTACGCTTCACGCAGACTCCCACCGATGAGTCGCGCTTCGCCACGGAACATAAAGGTGGGCGAATGGAACCTTCTGTTCCTCCGTGCATCCCAAGACATCGAATATCTTGGTAATTTGTTTGACCCATGTTTCCGCCATGATGGATCTGGCTTTCCCTTAAATTCGGTGGTCCCAACTCTTTGAATCGCTTGGGTTGTGACAACCCGTGAATTGCTATCATTTCCTCCATATTTTGAACACGAGTCTCCTAAATGTCGATTTTGCATGACCGCAAAAAACTTCTAAACATCCCTCGTTCATCATCGCTTTCAATGGTGTTGTTCACGGGAGGAACATTGCCACTGCTGTGCACGTTCTCCTCGTTGGTGAGTACAGGCATCTCCACGGTCTCATTTCCATTGTTAATATTCTCAATCGACATTCTCAAATACTGTCATAAAACAAGGGTTAATTAAGGAAATCAATATATCACATAATATCCCTATATCTTGACCAACTAACAAATAAGCTTAGGTAGGACACACTAGCGAAGGATTTACTCGTCTCTCCCTCCTAGTTCTATTCCGAGATCTCAGAAATCATATCCCTAAGCTCGATAATAAATCATGACGCCCCCAAAATAGGTATACATCACACATTACGAGTTGTCAATATATGGTATGTAAACAACTACAACTTTATTATTACAACAAGAAAGCGTGAGTTTGAATACAAATATTATCTTCTAGACAATATCTATACTCAAATAAATCCTCATCACATTTATTGATACATTATTTTACAAAAATGGTGAGGACTACTAAACAATCCTTTCTAAAACCTTCATTCCATACCCCGAGGCTACGTCGCTTATATTCTCGCCTCCCGAGAAAAATGGAACAAAAAGAAAAAGGTGAGCTCAACTAGCTCAAGAAGAATATTATGACTAAGATAATATACAACAAATTATCGTTAGTCTTCAACAGGAAAAATATAATAGAATACAATAGACAACAAATTTTAAATCAATATTCGCAATGAAATAATAATTCATTAGAAGAGTTAAGTAGAGAATGCAAACTACTATCTTCTATGTATGAATTTAAAAGTTCATCGTCATCTTTTATCCCCGTAACATCAATCAATATACATCCGAATCAAATATTCATCTTTGCACTACAGCCAAAGATATTCATCGATTAAGTCATGTTCATTTAAACACTGTTCATCTTTTGCACTACGGGCCAAAGATATTCTTCAGAAATCATTCATCTTTGCACTACAGTGCCAAAGATATTCTTTAAGAAATCATTCATCTTTGCACTACAGCCAAAGATATTCCATAATATCATCATTTAAGACCGAGGATGATGAAAATATTTTTTAAAGAAAGCGAATCCGGTGAAACAAAATGACAAGGATTAAGGATTAACGATTCGTACTTGGTTTTATCCACGCCCAAAAATACCTCAAAAATAATCATAGTGGTGTAAAATTCAAGAATGATCAAAACATGGATACAATCGGAGTTAGTATCCGAATAGATGTTTTAGACGAAAAGAAGAAATTTTATTTTTAATTGAATAGATCAGATATCGTGAATAGTGCCAGTATCGTGAATAGTAACTCCGACACCAAAAGATAGAAATTCCACAAAAACATCTTCACGCTTCATGAATAGTACTCGTGAATGAATAAGTAACTCGTGAATAGTAACTTTCATGAATAGTAACTTCGTGAATAGTAACTCATGAATAGTAATCCATGAATAGTAACCCGACATGAAAAAGTTCCAAATTTGATAAAAATTTCAGATCAACATTTCAAAGATAATGATATTGATGAAATAATATCATTACAAAAAAAAATAATATTCCTTACCTCGAAAGATCCCGTACTTTAGCTAGAATCAAGATTATAGTCTTTGAAGGAACTTGCTTACCGTCTAGCAATACTCAAAGTATACTCAAAATACTCACAAGAATACGCTCGATAATATAGAGAGAGAAAACTTGATTTTGGTGTGATTTTCAATTCTAACATAAAGACCCTATTTATAGTGAAATTGCTTAGAACACCAAAGCAGAAAATTTAATAAATTAATATATATATATATATATATATATATATATCAAATTCATACGCCAACCTTAGAATTCAGATCCTAGCATTTTCCACATGCCACCTTCTAGAAAAGTAAGAAAAAAACGTTTTCATAAAATAAATAATTAAAACTTTCAAAATTAATTATTTTGAACTTCGAGCTTCAAAATTCATAATTAATAGCCCTTTCATCAGAAAATTCGAATCTCATGAGTTTTTATAGGAAATTCAATTTTCTACAACTTTGCAGAAGAAAGTTTTTCAAAATTCCAAACAGAAATCGACCGAAATCCACAAGCGGCCGATTTTACAAATTTATAATCAAATTTTAGTCAATAAATGGGGTCCATGACATGTTTAACATGTTTTAAACATTTATTGCAACAAAAATACTCTTCCTCCTCGTATACTCATATATCCCACATTCATTGTTAAAATATCACCGTTAATATATTATTAAAATAATATATTTAAATGAATTATTTTATCGAGAAAAAGATAAAATTTCAATTTTCAACAATTGTCACTATAAAATTTTTTCCATCTATATCCACATAAAATCAATATTTTTCTCATCATATGAATCAATAATTAATTATTCATAAATAATATTACGTAATCACAATATTGACAACCAAAAGCCTTGTGAAAGGAAAGGGCTTTCCAATAAGAATTTCTTCATACTTTGGCCGCAATTAGGTGACCAAACCTCTCCTTAGACAGTAAATTTCTAGACATTGCCAATAATTTTATCTAATAATATTATTCGAGATAATATGAATTATTGCTTCGATAATAAAAAAATCGTGTAATGACAATTATTCAAACAACAAAGAATATAAAATATCAACACAAAGAATTATTAACTCAATAAAATATCGAATAAAGAATTATCGTAACCATTATTGAGTAGTGCCTTTCACGTAAGAATCAATAATTGGTGCAATACCGCAGTGCAATCGCTTTCAACAACGCGTATTAGTGTGTTTTAACCACAAGGGTATTCCAACAAGATAACTTGCTAAACAACTACGCCCGTTATTTAAAAACAACTTATATTTGTCGTTTTCTTCATCCAATCGCTTTCACATTATGGGGCCCACACATGGTGCATTGGTCACGTATTTAATATTCCACGAAAGATTGAATATTCCACGACCAAACGAATATTCCCCGACGATAATGAATATTTTATAACCACTTGCTTATTTTGAAATATTTGCGTATTTAAACCTTAACTATCCACATTAATCAAATCAACCCTTACTATTTCAAAATAATAAATAAAGGAAATTCCTTTTTATTTAAAAATTTCGGGGTCTTACAGATTGTCTTTACATCTAGCGCCCTAAGGTCTTAATGACTTGGGAGTCATTGGTCGAAAGCTCATTAAGGTAACACTGAAAAGCCTAAGGGAATAAGACATTGCACAGCCATGAGAAGAAAATAAAAAAAATGAATAAAACACGAGAATGAGCAAAAATGCCCTCGTGGTTGAATAAAAGTATAAATAAATCTTGTATTTACCCTTAGACTTGGTAATTGCTTAGTTTTAACTGGAGTTGTCATGTTCACAAAAGTAATTGAATTGGAACTAAAATTTTCCTTCTAAGAAGTTTGTTATGTGATTATCTTGAACTGTGGTCAATTAGAATGGTTAACAAGCACACACGCACAACATGGGTGATGACAGGTTTGGATTGACTAATTGGTTAGAGTTATGGACTTTGACTTGATTGGATATATTGTTTGAGTATCATTGGTATCTTTGAGGCTAGTTGCTATATATCATATTGATTTATTAATGTGTTTGTAGGTATATTAGGAAGTTGATCATGCATATACATTCAAGTAGTTAATTTACGTTGTTTATTTTTAGTTCTTTTCTGTTTTTGCTTGAGGACAAACAAATGTTTAAGATTGGGGGTATTTGATGAGTGAGTTTTATACTCATAATTGAGTGCGTTTGAACTTAATCTTTTGGATGTTTTTAAATGTTAATGTCTATTCATACATGTTTTATGTTGTTTTGTAGGAATTGGGACAAAAGTTACTTGGATCGACGTTTGGGGTGGCTAGATGCGCGTTTTCGGCTTGTCATTTACATAGCAGTCACTTCAGAGCCAATTTTAGTATTGCTCGGGACCTTATTTCGAAACACTTAAAGAATAAAAGTTGTAGATCTACGTCTCTTCTTTCCGGATCATCTTGAATCATCGAAATCGGAGTTCGGACGAATAAGTTATGGCCATTTCCCCAAAGGACGTCGGAGTAGAAAATGTTAGAACATGGGACCAGCATCGGGGCGCCCAAAATAGGCCTATTGTGACGCCCCCAAAATAGGTCCATTCCATCCAACCCATTTTGAGTAGCCAAATACATGGTACAGAAATAACTACAACTTTATTATTACAACATATAAACTATGAGTTTAAATACAATTATTGTCTTCTAGACAATATCCACATGCAAATAAATCTCCATCATAATTATTGATACAATATTTTACAAAAATGGTGAGGACTACTAAACAACTCTCTCTAGAACCTTCATTCCATACCCCGACTAGTACTCGCTACATTCTCGCCTCCTGAGAAGAAAAATGGAACAAAAAGGAAAAGGGTGAGCTCAACTAGCCCAGTAAAGAATATTATGACTAAGATAATATACAACAAATTATCGTTAGTCTTCAACAGGAAAAATCTAATAGAATACAATAGACAACCGCTTTTAAATCAATCTTCGTGGCGGAAATAATAATTCATTAGAAGAGTTAAGTAGAGAATGCAAACTACTATCTTCTATATATGAATTTAAAAGTTCATCGTCGATATTTTTTATCTGTAACATCAATCAATATACATCCGGAATCAAATATTCATCTTTGCACCAAAGCCAAAGATATTCATCGATTGGTCATGTTCATCTAAACACACATTCATCTTTGCACTACGGGCCAAAGATATTAATCGATTGGTCATGTTCATCTCAACACTGCTCATCTTTTGACTACGGGCCAAAGATATTCATCAAGAAATCATTCATCTTTGCACTACAAAGCCAAAGATATTCAAGAATATCATCATTTAGGGTGAGGATGATGAAAAATATTTTAAAGAAAACGAATCCAGTGAAACAAAAGAACAAGCTATAATTAGAATAGCTTTACAGAAGAAAGTTTTTCCATAGGAAATTCAATCTCGCGACTACAGGCCAAATTCAATCTTTGCACTACAGGCCAAATTCGAATCTCGCGATTTTCTATAGGAAATTCAATTCTCAACAACTTTGAAGAAAGTTTTTCCAAATTCCAAATGAAATTGGACTAAATCCATAAACCAGGCGATTTTACAAGCTATAATCAAATTTCGGTCAATAATTGTGTCCACCAACACACAAAATATGTGTTAAACATTTAATGCCACAAAAATACTCTTCCTCCTCATATACTCATATATCGCACATTCATTATAAAATATCATCATTAATATATTATTAAAATAATATATTTAAATGAATTATTTTATCGTAAAAGATAAAATATTAATTTTCAACAATTGTCACTTTAAAAATTTTCTCCATCTATATCCACATAAAATCAATATTTTCCTCATCATATAAATCAATAATTAATTATTCACAAATAATATTACAGAATCACAAGATCGTGCAACTGGTAGTTCCAGAGAAAGAGAGGGCTTTCCAATAAGGATCTCTCCTTATCTGGCGCCGCAATTAGGTGACCAAACCTCTCCTTGTATGTAACTTTCTAGACATTGCCAATAATATTATCCAATAATATTATTCAGGATAATATGAATTATTGTTCGATAATGGAAAATATTGTGTAATGACAATTTATGAAACAACAAAGAATATAAAATATCAATGCAAAGACAATTATTGAATCAATAAAATAAAAATACTAATAAAGAATTACTATAACAATTATTGAGTAAAGTGCCTTTTTACGTAAGAATCAATAATTGGTGCAATACCGTATCTTCTTGTTCAACAACGCAGCGTATTAGTGTGTTTTAACCACGGGTATTCCAACAAGATAATTGGTAATAACCACGCCAATTATTTATAAACAACTTATATTTGTTGTTTTCTTCATCCAATCGCTTTCGTTATGGGCCCACAAAAGATCGCACCGTCGCATGCGAATATTCTCGACAAAGCATTTAATATTCCACGACCAAACGAATATTCTCCTAACAATAATGAATATTTTATAACCACTTGCTTATTCGAAATATTTGCGTATTTTACCCATAACTATCCACATTAATAAAATCAACCCTTACTATTTCAAAATAATAAATAGAGGAAATAAATTTCATTTATTAATAATTTGGGGTCTTACAACTCCCCTCCTTATGAAATTTCGCCCTCGAAATTGACGACGTACTGTGTGTTTGAAAAGATGAGAATACCTCGCTTTCATTTCCATTTCCAACTCTCGTGTCATTTCCTCAATAGCCGGGAAGTATTTGGGGAAGGGCTTAGTGATGGCGGGACGCTGCGTTTTTGGCGAATTTTGACACCTTTTGACTCCAAATTGGATTGGGTTTGTTCCTAAGCTAAAAATTGGACTTGTAACCTATAAATACATGATGTAAGGCATAAAATAAAGGGGGATTACATAGATTAGATTAAAGATACACTCCATTAGATTAGAACATAACCCTAGTTCTTATTAGTTTTGGAGATTGAAACAACTTGAAGATCATTGAAGATCAAGAGCAAGAGCAAGAGGGGATAATCAGATTTGCTGACAACAGATTCTATTCTCTTCTCTTATCATACTTTTATCTTTTAATGTCTATTCAGTTGTGGATTCTTGGTTTTAATTCATTAATTATGAACTAAATTTCTTTTATTAAGATTCCAATTGAACCTTTTATGTCTATAAATTAGTTATTTGATTTATTCCAATTCTTTATGTTAAAGTGAATTGTTTATCTTGTCTTGAGCTTATTGATTAATTATCTGATCAGTAGTTACCTTGTTACTCTAGAAGGAATTGAAAGAGAAATTCTAGGGTTAGAACTGTGCATGATATCATGTGACTTAGTTATTTGCACAGTGAATAATTAGGTTTGTGAATTGAATGGAAATATCTGTTCACCGCATGTAACACATATGGAATTGGGATTGAAAGGAGTTTAATTCAATTGTTTTGCATAGGAATATAGCAAGATTAATCTGGATTAAATAGAAGTCAATTGATCACTTGGAAAAGGACTTTTGGCAATTGATTCCTGTTAACAATTCAGTAGGCATAATAATTGGGATAATTGGATAATTGAGTTATAGTTCATAATTGGGGATATTGAAGTCTTAATCTTTATTTATTTGAATTCATTTATAAAGTAATTCAGTTTAATTAGTTAATTTAGTTTTCTTAATTAGAAAAATCACGATTTGAGACTGTTTAAATAAAATTAGTTTGGTTAAGAATTAGTATTTGGTGATTTTTATTAAATAATTCCTCGTGGGAACGTTACTCTACTTTCACTTTATTATTTGTTGACCGTGTATACTTGCACGTATTTATTTATTGCGAAATCGATCAACACTGCTCTTCATTATTTCTAGGAAATCATGCATAACAATAGTCCAAAAAAAATATCAATAAACTTCAAGACATTTGGACTAACATATGAGATACATAAATAATGAAATACTATATCAAATCACTTTTTGTATTTGAGTAATCTGAGCTTACTTTTTGAAAAACCTTTTTCATAGGATATTTAAAATATTTTTCATTTAAGACATATAACAAGATATAATGCAATAATATGTCCTAGAGCCTTTAAATGAAAAATCAATTATTATGCTATTGATCTTACATTTGTTTCCTAGAAAAAGAAAACTTCTTCATCCACTGAAAAATCCCACAATTGTTCTCTAATCAACGAATACCTAAAACACCATAAAATAATTTAGTATATGAACATTTCATCATCAAAACATAAGGATAGAATATGACAAAGTCAACATTTATATATATATATATATATATAGGAAAAAATGTATATACACAGTTGTGTAGTATACAATTGACTATTTTTTGGGACTATAATGACGGTTCACCCGTCGCTATAACTATTTTGGTCTAACCATCGCTATAAAAAATGTTGGTTCTAATTGTTTTAAGCTTAGCTAGGGTCAAAGAATTTAGTTGTTGCACAAATAGACTCCACCCCAAAACTCAAACAATCAATCTTCCATAATAATCTCAAATTTAATCAATTATTGAAAGGTTAAATAACATTTCTATCCCTTTAATTTATCGCTCATTTTTAAAGTCGTCTTTAAAGTTGATTTTGACAAGAATAAAATCAAAAGTTCACATGAATCTGTATGTAATCTTGTCCAAATCCAATGAATTTGTAGACCCAAATGGCCAAATCCAATCTAAAATACTAAAAAGCTTTAATTGGGACATGGCACCCAATGTTTTGGTCGTCATATTAATATACCATGTTTCCCATATTTAACAATTATTATTTGAGGATTACAACAAAAAGTTCTAATATGGGTACAAGATTTCCATGTCTTAGGATATGAGAAACTAGAGGCCCCTCTTCCCCAAAAATTGCCATACCTCCTTTGTCACCATTTTATGAGAAAAAGTAACATTAATGTATAAATATACTGCTTATGTTTCAAAACAAGAATTTAATTCAACTTTTACACTTTTAATTCAAATTAAAATTTATACAGTTCTTAATAAAAAAAAATTCATTTAAAGTTTGTCCTTAATAAATATTAATTATCAAATAAAATAATTTATTTAAATGAATTTTTTTTACGATAGACATGCAGTCACTATCCTTAAATAGTACATTATACATTATTTTACTAATAATATATACGTTTCAATAGTAAACAAATTGTTAGTATTCAAAGAAAAAAACCATGAAGTTTAAATGACATTCTCACTTTGGGTTGGGTGGAAGATTTACACACTATAATAAGCTTAGAATCTTACTGGAAGCATGAGGGGGCCCACATGTGATGTTTACACGTGGATATATGTGGAAATGGGTCCCATTAGACATTGGCCAGGAGAGGAGGGGAGGGGACAATCAGTTTTTCTAGTTAGACATGAAAATTAGATATGAATATATTTAAATTTTATTTATTTATATTTTGATTCGTTATTGAAATTAAAATATAAATAAATAAAATTTAAATATATTTATATCTCAATTTTATGTTTGCATAGAGTTTTTGGGTATAATACTACAACATTGACTTGTACATATATATATATATATATATATATATATATATATATATATATATATATGGGGTTAAAAAAAAAATTAAAAGTTAAAAAAAAAATAAAATAAAAAATTCAACAGATAAAAAAAGTTCTTTCATCATATAACTCATATGTATATATATATATATATATATATATATCACCGATCATGGGAAGTGATGTGACCTTTGACCAAACAATGAGCCTTTTCTTCTCCTCCTTATTTTTTTTCTTTTAATTTACATTGTATGTATAAAAAATGAAAAGCAATTGTATATGTTGATAAATTTATGATAAAATTAGATTATAAATTTATTATTAACGTCAAAATTTAAGCGATAAATTAAATATATTCATATGAAATATTTTTTCCACATTCTTTATATTTACTTATGTTGATATTGTAATTTACATAAATTTTTTGTTATATAGTAGGACTAATGAAAAATATTTGGAGAAAAAATTTAAAAAATGAAGTTGTCTGAAAAGATTTTTTTTCCTTTTCAGGTTAAGGGCAAAGGCCCCACAAAAGATGCAAAATACTATCTCCGTACAATAATATACGACGTTTAAGATGATTTTATTTTTCTTAAATTATTTATCGTTTTATATATGTAATTTAAGAAAATTAATTATAATCTTTCTAAAATTATTTCTCATAAAAAAATGTTACAAATGAGAGTATAAAATAAGTATGATAATAAATAAAATTTAAAAGATATTATACATAATTAATATTATATTTAAAATTATCCAATTATTTTCTTACTTTTTATGCACAACTCTAAATTGTTACTATATTACTGAGGGAGTACGCAATTGTCGGCCTTTATAAGACAAAAGCCCATTGAACTCAGATTACTCAAAAAAGAGCTCAATAGAAGAAATAAAAGGTGGGTAAATGATTAAATGACTGTATTTTAATTTTAACTCTATAGATTAAGAATAAAGTTATTTATTTTTTAGATTAATGATTTAAAAAGCTATTAAACTAATTAACTTTCTTTCTTTTCTAATATAAAAAATAATAATCCCACTGCTCTCAAATAAGAGACAGATTTTGGCATTTTTTTTAAAAAATAATAATATTTGTGAATTCTTAAATTTCAACCCAAGAATAATAAGTATAATTTTTATACTAATATCAAATAATTATGTATCTATTTCAAAATTTTACAAATTAATTTAAAAGTAAAAAATATAATATTTAATTTTATAATGAAAAGAGTAATTAACGAAATATAAGGAGGATGCATGATATGGCAGTGGGTACACAAAAAAAAAGAAGAGTCATGCTACATTTATAAAAAACTTTTATAAAAATAAGTTATAGAATGATTTGTCAACTTATAATTAGTTGAAGAGTCACCGTACATGAGTAAACTCAATGGTAAAAATAACCACAAACATACAAGTACTTTTAATTAACATTTATTTTAATAATCAAAACTGTAACATCCGTCATTTTTATAAATAATATTAATGTTGAAAATAATAAGTGTTTGAATATTTATTTGAATATAATTATTTATTTTTGTGACATGAGATGTGATGTTTAATTAAATTGAGTTAAGTATATGATAATTGAAATATGTTGTAAATGATAATGAAGCTTATTAAAGCTTTATATGATATGCCTAGTATGGCATAATGACGAACTAAGTAATTGATTAATTAACATTAATGAGAAAATAATTAAATAATTTGATGAACTAATGAGAAATTCGTATTTGTTATAAAATATTACTAAAATCAAGAACAAACAAGATTAGAGAAAAGAGAGCATTCTCTTTTTACTTTGATATATCCCCATCATACACTTTACAAATATTATTATTTATAGATATAATTACATAAATACTAGTAGGTTACAAAACTCAAAGGTTATGGGTTTCATAACTCAATGAACATGAGAGTTACATGTACCTAGACATCCATAATATGAATCTAGACATACATAATTTTATAACACTCCCCCTTGGATGTCTATTGTATAATTATACGCATTGAAAAGCAGCTTCACTAAAAACCTTACCAGGAAAAATCCAATGGGAAAAAACATTGGTTAAGGAAAAAAGAGTGCAGTGCGTATTAGCTCCCCCTCATAAATATATCCTTAAGTCCTTCAGCTGTCGCATTTCAATATTGTGACGTAATCCTTCAAACGTTGAGTTGATAATGCTTTGGTGAACAAATCTGCTAGATTATCTTTTGAGCGAATTTGTTGAACATCAATGTTACCACACTTTTCAAGGTTATATGTATGAAAAAGAATTTCGGTGAGATGTGATTTGTTCTATCTCCTTTGATGTATCCTCCTTTTAATTGAGCTATACATGCAGCATTGTCTTCATACAGAATGGATGGAGTTCTTTTGTAGCAAATTTCTAAGAATATGCCTCGTTAAAAAAAAAATCTTACCAAATAAAAACTCAGCGGGAAAAAAATTTGGCGAAAGAAAAAAACACAATATTCTTGTATAACTTCTATTGCCTTGGGATTGCCTCATTAAAACCTTGCAAAGGAAAACCCAATGGGAAAAAAACCTTAACGAAGGAAAAAGAGTACAATCAGCACATATCCTTTTTACTCCCCTTCATAAGTACATAGAATTTTCCATTGTTCATGGTAAAAATATCATTAAGTCGAAGTATGCCAATATTGTGCACCATCTTCTTCAAAATCATAGTTGGTAATGACTTAATGAATATATCAACCAAATTATCACATAATCATATATGCTTGATATCAATATTGCCATTCTTCTGGGGCTCATGTGTATAAAATAATTTTGATGCAATATGATTGGTTCTATCACCCTTCGGATAAAATAATTCCAAATCAATAGTCTCACGTAAAATATGTTTAATTTCATTACAATGTCTTCGAGTTGGTGCATAACTATACATTGCTAGTATGTTAACTGCAAATGTTATATAAGGTCTTGCCAAATTTGCAAGATACATCAAAGTACCAATTACATTAAGATATAGTACTTCAGGACCAAAATACCAATTTCACGAAGATATGGTACTTCAAGACCAAAAGTTTCTTCATCATTTTCTTGTGGTCAAAACGGATATTTCTTGATATCAAGTGACCAACTCATCATTGGAGTACTTAAAGGATTAACATTATCCATGTAAAGTTACTTCAGGACTTTTCTGTTTATGTTGATTGATGAACAAGAATTCCATAGTTCAATTTGTCGGTCAAGACAAAAATTTGTCTTACCAATATCTTTCATCTCAAATTTGTTATTTTTGTCGACTCTTCTGGAGCAAGATCTTTCATCAATAAATACAGTAATAATAGTAAATACATATTATGATTTTTTGATAAAAATGCATGCATAAATTGGATTATTCTCAAATCCTTCTTTCAAAAGATATCAACTCAGGCGATTACACCACAATATGCATCTGGATTGCTTTAACTCATATAAGAATCTTTGTAGCTTGATAGAATAGATACTTCGAGATGTAGAATTATATGCTTCAAACATTTAATATCCTTCAGGGATTTTCATGTAGATATAATTTTCTAATGATCGATACAGATATGATGTAACAACATCCATTAATCGCATATCTAAATTTTCTTTTGCTACCAAGCTAATTAAAAATCTAAATGTAATTGTGTTCATTACAAGAGCATATGTTTCTTTATAATTAACACTAGGTCTCTGCGAGAAACCTTTGTGCTACAAGTCGCGCTTTGTAACTTATAATTTTGTTTTTCTCATTTTGTTTATGTACAAATATCCATTTGTATCCAACATGCATTACACCTTTACGTGTTCGGACTATAGGTCCAAAAACTTCACATTTACTTAGTGAATTTAATTCTGCTTGAATCGCCTCTTTCCACATTGGCCAAATATTTCTATATTCATCAACGATTTGTGGTTCATATACATGAACAATACTTCTGGTAATATCCATAGCAACTTTATATAAAAATAGGTTGTCGACAACGATTTTATTTCTATCCAATATATACGTCTCCTGTATATACATAATGTATCGAGATCTCGTTATTTTCAGGTATCTGGTCCTCTTCAGGGGATAACTCTCCAAGAGTTTTATTTATAGGAGATTTTTGTTCATAAGTTTTGGATAGATCGATAAATTTTGTAGCATGTTTCATGGTTATAGCCTCTTTATAGACTGCAACTTATTTTTCTTGTACTTTCTTCTTATGGGAAATTTTATTTTTTAACACCGATAGATCTTCCACGCTTCAGGTGTGGTTTTAATTCAATTTGCTACTGTATTAACTGATTGTCCTAAATAGACTTCAATCTCTGCTAGAGTATTAGCAGCTAGAATGTGAGATATCACTATTTTTTTTATTATTGGTGAATAATTCTGGTAATTGATTTGCAATTCATTACAAATGAATTATCCTTTGAACTTCTAGTTCATATTGATTTGTATAAGGATCAAGATTAAATAATGTTGAAACATTCCAATTAATCTTCCGTCATGCTTCAGGCAATGATCTCACGTCGTGCTTCAGGCAACGACTTTCTCCCCCTAATGATGGGAAGACTATTAAAATAACAATCCTCAAAATATACCTTTAAAATATCACTCTGAATTCTTTCTTAGAAAAATGAACACTAAATAACAATAATTAAATGTGATAGTTTGGTAATTAATTTACTTTGATATAATCAACATGTAAAGGAATCTTCTGGTTCTTTAAGGGATGTTCATGGGAGTTTTCAATAATTCAATGCATCATTATTGATCCTAAATGATCATGCCAAATCATAAAAACATTTGGATTCGAACACTTCTGGTGTATTGCACACTTCTGGTGTATTACAACATTTGTTTCAACTATTCTCATTTTAATTAGTATAATATAACCCAAAAGAGAAAATATACAGTTTTTTTAATATGAGCTTCTGGCCCAATACTATTGAAGTAATATAAAAAAAATTCTTCACTGCCTTCAATATTAGTTTCAATATGATAACCATTATAACGTATATCCTTAAAGCTGAGCAAATTTCTGCTTGCCTCAGAAGAATATAAAAAATCATCAATACAAAGTTTTGTGCCATTTGACAACATTATAATCGCTCTTCCAGATACTTTAATTAAGTTTGATGAATAATCACTGTGACGCCCCCAAAATAGGTATACAACACCCATTCTGAGTCGTCAAAATACATGGTACAGAAACAACTACAACTTTATTAATACAACATAAAAACTGTGAGTTTAAATACAATTATTGTCATCTAGACAATATCCACACTCAAATAAATACTCATTATAATTATTGATACATTATTTTACAAAAAATGGTGAGGACTACTAAAACGACTTTCTAGAACCATCATTCCACACCTTTGACAAGTACTCGCTACATTCTCGCCTCCACGAGAAGAAAAATGGAACAAAAAGGAAAAGGGTGAGCTCAACTAGCCCAGTAAAGAACATTATGACTAAGATAACATAGAACAAATTATCGTTAGTCTTCAACAGGGAAAAATCTAATAGAATACAATAGACAACCAGTTTTAAATCAATCTTTGCAGCGGAAATAATAATTCATTAGAAGAGTTAAGTAGAGAATGAAATCTACTATCTTCTATATATGAATTTAAAAGTTTATCGTCGATATTTTATCCCTATAACATTAATCAATATATATCTGGAATCAAATATTCATTTTTGCACTACAGGCCAAAGATATTCATCAGTTGGTCATGTTCATCTAAACACCTGTTCATCTTTGCACTACGGCCCAAAGATATTCATCAGAAAATCATTCATCTTTGCACTACATGCCAAAGATATTCAGTAATATCATCATTTAGAACTTAGGATGATGAAAAATATTTTAAAGAAAACGAATCCTGTGAAGCAAAAGAATAAATATTAAGGATTCGTATTTCAGCTATTACATGTCCAAAAATACCTCATAAATAATCATAGTGGAGTAAAATTCAAGAATGATTAAAACATGGATACAATAAAAGCTAGTATCCATAATAGATATTTTGGACAAAAAGAAGAAAGTTTCATTTTTCAAATTGAATAGTCTTCAGATTCGTGAATAAGTCTCAGATATCGTGAATAGTAACCCAGACATAAAAAAGTTTCAAATTTGATAAAATTTAACCTAATATTTTGGCATAATGATATTAAAGAAAATAATATCATTTAAGAAGAAAATAACATCCCTTACCTCAAAAGGATAAGACTTTGACTAGAATATTTGGATATAGTCTTTGAAAGAACTTGCATAGATATAGCAATATTCAAAGTACTAAAATACTCACAAAAATACGCTCGATATTATAGAGAGAGAAAGAGAGAGAAATCTTTAGATTCTAGTGTGATTTTCAATTCTAACCTAAGCACCCTATTTATAGGAAAATACTTATAACACCAAAGCAGAAATTTAATAATATATATATATATATATATTAAATTCCTACGCACCCCAATTTATTCAAACTTCAGCCACACATGTGCTAAAAACAACAAATACGTTTTTCTTAATAAAAATAAATAAAACTTCCAAAAATCAATTATTCCGGAATTTTGGAACTTAAATAATTCATAATAAATAGTCCTTTATTAGAAAAATTCAAAACTCATGTTCTTTCCATAGGAAATTCCATTCTCTACAACTTTGCAGAAGAAAGTTTTTCCAAATTCCAAATGAAATTGGAAGAAATCACAAACAGAAGCGATTTTACGGTTTATAATCAAATTTCAGTCAAGAAATGGTGTCCACAAACATGAAAAACATGTTTTAAATATTTTTAGTAACAAAAATATTCCTCCTCCACATATACTCATATATCCCACATTCATTATAAAAATATTACCATTATTATATTATAATAATATAATAAAATATTATTTTATCGTAAAAGATAAAATATCAATTTTAACAATTTTACTTTAAAATTTTCTCCATCTATATCCACATAAAATCAATATTTTTCTCATCTTATAAATTAATAATTAATTATTCACAAATAATATTACGTAATCACAATATCGATAACCGGTAGTTCCAAAGAAAGAGGGCTTTCAATAAGAATTTCTCCTGATGTAACTTTTTAGACATTACCAATAATGTTATCTAATAATATTATTCAGATAATATGAATTATTTCTTCGATAATGGAAAATAATTTGTAGTGGCAATTATTGAAACAACAGTAATATAGAATATTAATGCAACAATTATTGAATCAATAAAATAAAATACTGAACAGTAATTACTGTAAAAATTATTGAGTAGTGCCTTCTTACGTAAGAATCAATAATTGGTGCAATACCTAAGTGCTTCTTTATGCAACAACGCCAGACATCGTATTTTAACCATAGGGTATTCAACAAAGATAATCTTGGTAATAATAACGCAGATTATTTATAAACAACTTATTTTTGTCGTTTTCTTCATCCAATCGCTTTCCGTTATGGAGCTCACACAAGGCTGCGCCGTCGTACGAATATTTCCCGATAGTAAAAATATTCCACTACCGAACGAATATTCTCCGATAAAAATGAATATTTTATACTTGCTTATTTAAAATATTTGCGCATTTTACCCATAACTAACCACATTAATCAAATCAACACTTACTATTTCAGAATAATAAATAGAGGAAATTTAATTTTATTTATAATAAGTTGGGGTCTTACAATCACTCTTCAAGAGTCTTCAATTATGTTTGATGAATAATCGCTCTTCTAGAGTCTTTAATTAAGTTTGATGAGCTTCAAGCCCATACAACTACATATATGCAAAACATAAATTTAACTTTATTAACATAAATAAAACATATAATAAAAATACTTATTATAATGGCATAATATAATGAAATAAAAATAATTAATTGGTATAAACATTTCTATCAACATATCATCAAGAAAATCATAAATATCAAAATTAGTTATATCCACTCCATTTGAAAAGTCAAAATAATTCATAGGATCTTCAAGATCATTATGATCAATAAAGTTTATTTCAATTTTATTTCCTTTTCTTTTATGGAGTCTTGGTACAAAGTTACCAAATATTTAGGAATACGACGGGTACATTCCCTTTTCTATATCGATTGTCTTTTCACGTCCACTACCACAATCATAACCATAATTTCCTCTATGATTATCAAATGATGTTCCATTCACTTTAGGGAATGTAATAGAATCGGTCGAGCGAGATTGTTGAGTTTTCAACAAAAACTTATTATTTTGTACAGCCACTAGAAGACATAATATCACATCTGGGAGCATAGCTTCCTTTATCGCTTCAGGGAATATTTTGTGAACTTCCGCTCTCGATATATATTGCTGCTGGAAGAGCATATTCGAGGCATGATCAAAATATAATAAATATTTTCTCTAACATATCTTCATCACTGTTTTTTTTTCCACATAATTTTAATAGTGAGATTATTTTAGAAAAATATAGAATTGTTCTCACACAACACTTTTAAAATCTTGCAACTTCAGGTGCAACCAATTATAATGAGCCTTTGGGAGCATTACAAATTTTTGATTCTCATATCTTTCCTTTAAAATCATTTCATAAGACAAGTGAGTCTTTTACTGTAATGTACTCATATTTTAATTTTCATAGAGATGATAGCGAATAAAAATAATTGATTTTGCATGATCCTACAGGGATGCATGATTTCCAACTTTAATTGTATCTCCAAGTTTCTTTGCATTTATATGAATCTCAGCATCAAGATTCAATTACAAACAATTCTTGCTCGATATAAATCAAGGACAACAAATTCAAATTTATAAGATTTGAATATTAAATAACTAAACATATACTCCATCAATTTAAATAATTATATATGTTTGATTTAATTGTAATGAAACAATTTATAGAAATGCAGTAAAACACGAAACTAAATTTGTCCACTAAAACTAAATAACAAACCAACACTACTAAGTATATTTGTTATTGTAACTTCATACAAAAATATATCAAAAAGGTCATTAGAAATATATCAAATATGATACCATGCCAAAAAAATATATATTAAAAGATCATTAGAAATATATGAAATATGTTATCGTGCCAAAAGAAATATATCCCAGCAGTTGAATAACCATGTAGCTCATAAGATGAATGTTGCATGCAAAATTACAATACACTTTTATTGAAAAACACTGCACAATAATTGAGGTTAGACATTTCACCGTATAACATCAAGACAATTTGAGTGTGGAGTGATAATATTTTTTTTTAATCTTTGTGAAGATGTAGGAATATTAATATAAGTTTTTCAAGTGCAGAGAGTGATACGATGGCTTACATATGAGTACGACAGTGATTAGCATGCTTGCACCAAGAACAACAAATTCTAATATTAAGTTATGAATGGAATAACATGCAGTATGTTATGCTAAAAAAATTGTGTATCCATATATATATATATATATAATAGATAAATATAAATTCTCCTTCAAATCGAATATGATTATATTCAAGACGAAGGTGAGAATCAATTCGTGCTGATAACGTGTTATAAAATATTATTAAAATCAAGAACAAACAAGATTAGAGAAAAGAGGGCATTCTCTTTTTACTTTGATATATCCCCATCATACACTTTACAAATGTTATTATTTATAGATATAATAGCATCAATACTAACATAAATACTAGTATGTTACAAAACTCAAAGGTTATGAGTTTCATAACTCAATGAACATGAGAGTTACATGTACCTAGACATGCATAATATGAATCTAGACATACATAATTTTATAACAGTATTATTGTGGCCCCCAAAATTAGGTATACGTCACCCATCTTGGGTCGCCAACTACATGGTACATAAATTCAAATACAACTTATTAACCTAACTGTCAGGTACAAAGTTTGAATACAAATATTGTCTACTAGATATTATACAAACTCAAAAGGAGTCCTCATTACAACTATTATCACACTATTTCACGAATAGTGAGGACTACTAATGCTATCCTCCGGACCATTACTCCGCTTCCTCGACTCGTCCCCAAATTTATGTTCTCATTTCCAGAAGAAAACGGTGAAAGAAAAGGTGAGCTCAACTAGCCTAATAAGAAATATTATGACTAAGATAATGATAATAAATTATCATCATTAGCCTTCAAATGATGTTAAACCGATAAAATACAATAGACAACCGGTTTAATCTGCAGCGGAATACGCAATCCATTAAAAAAGTCAAGTAGAGAATAAAATCTACTATCTTTTAGGTTTAAAAGGTTTTATCAATTTTTATATTTGAGACTCGACTTAATAAATAAACCACCACATCTAATCATCCCTGCACTACTGGCCAAGGATTTTCATCAAATTATCAATGGTATGACTATACCGAATCACCCCCGTCATAATCATACCAAAAACTATCCATCAACGCATTATGTGCCAATGAGGACTTTTATCACATCATTTATAACAAGCCGCGATTATTATACCGAATGATCCTGGTTATAATCATACTAAGTTCATCTATTACGTAAGCCAAAGATAACATAATATATCATGAGGATGATGACAATGACATAATAATTCAATAAAACAAGTTCAAGAATTATTTTATCCGAGAATTAGTAACGCGTCAAATTGTCAACAAGATCTTTGTTTTGTAAAGTAAAATTCAAGAATGATCGGAAGAATATTTTCATGAAAAGATCTTTGGATGAAACGCAAATATCAATGATATTCTACTAATTTCATGGAGTATGAAGTCAAAGTTTTAACTAAATGGGTATAATAAAGAATGGAATAACAAAAGAAATCACCACGCATGCGGTACTTAGCGTAGGCAAAGTTATTCCAATGTATAATAATAATAACGGAACTCGTCGTGAAATTCACACCCATGAGGATGTTCCAATGTAATAATAAAGATGGAAACTGATCCGGTGTAAAACACACAGATAGGATATTCCAACAGAATGATAAAGACGGAACCGGTGTCCTGTAAAACACATGCATGAGGATGTTCCAACAGTAAATAAAAAAAACTGTGTCCTGTCGGTGTAAAACACGCATGTGGATGTTCAAATGTAATAATAGAAGAATGTCACCAAGTATAGGGTAAAAGCAAGATATTAAAGTTATTCCAATGTAATAATAAGCAATGGAATAACATAAGGATTTCACCAAGATAGGTATCTGGCGTGATAATAAAAGGTTATAGGGTATGCCACTTTTACAAAGTTATTCCAACGAGAATGATAATGAATGGAATAATGAAGTTCTCTTCAAGAAGAAAGAATAACACCCCTTACCGTAAAAGAACCGAATATAGAAGTAGTGAAGAAAGCGAATACTCTTCTTCTTTCTATTTTTTCTATAGCTTTCTCTATAATTTTCTCTGTAGTTTCAATGAATTCGTAAGAAAATAATGAAGGAATGAGCTTTATTTATGTAAAATGGAATGCATAAGAATTAATCCATTGAACGGTCCGTATTGATTTACTTTAATCGATTAGGTCCATATTTAAAGAAAATCTTTTAAATAAAATATAATATATTCTATTTATATAAAAACATTTTACTATGCAAATACTATGCAAAAACACTACGCAAAACACTACGCAACACTATGCATAATAAAATATAATATATTCTATTTATGTAATAACTTTAATAAAGTATTCTATTTTATATAAAAGATGTTTCGTTTTATTACGTTAATAATACTTAATAAAACAAAACGTCATTATCATTATAATAATTCATATTATTAATCGACAATAATGGAATCAAACCGAGTGACTTCTCACATAAGATCAATAATCAATACCGTGTGCTATTATTCAACCCACATGACATCGCATTTTTTACTACCGAGTAGTTCAACAAGAACACGGTAGAAACTTCCACCGTTATTTCAATAAAATATTTTGTCGTTTTTCTCAATCCGATAATAATTCGCTGGGTAGTAGTTCAGACGAATATTCCCTGCTAAACCTAATATTCCCTCGACCAATCGAATATAATATAACCACTGCATACTTTGCAAAATTTATAAATACTACCCACAACTATAATATTATCTTAAATTCACACCATAATATTAAAAAATTATTTCAACAAAATTTAAATCTTTATTGATAAAATCTGGGTCTCACAATTATCATTACTTTAGTAATTGTTATTATTAGTTAATTGTTATGTGCCATTATACATGTTATGTGAGCATATTAATAATATAGCATCATGTATAATACATAAGGTGGGATAATAACGACAATATTATAATGTGAATATTATTCCATAAGACTATAGTATAATAATCTTAATTTATATAATTCAACTAAACTTGTATAAATGAGCCTTGTGTGGCATAATGGTACATGGAGAATAAATAAAATGGGTATTTTGATTTATAGAAGAAAATAAATTTTAAGGAAAATAAATACTTGATATTAGTTATTATTATTATGTTATTTGGGTGTAATTAGAATAATAAGTTTTATGGAAAATAATTTGTTGTTAGTGTCCAACCACATTATATCCTAGTCCAATTCAAATATTATTTGGACTAACTAAATGCACATGAATTATATGATTATGTGTATAACTAAACTTAGGTAATAGCATCAAGTCATTAAAATTTCATTTGTGAGCCCAAAATAAAATAACCTTAGTGGTATAAGGTCCACTTTGTTGATAAATATGACAGTAAGCAAATGCTTGTCCCATTTTGTTAGTCTCATTTTATCTCAGCCGTGTTTAGGCCAAAGACCTATAGCCTATGTTGATGAAAATCAAGGTTAGTGATGATGGAAGGGGGAGTGGGTTTAATAGTGTGATGAAACTATTCCACCAAATCTCCATTAACCATCATCTTCTACTTCTTCCTGCTAGGCAAAAAAAAATCTGGACAAAGTCATTGTGTGTGTAAACATTTCTCTATAAATGGAAGCTTTCCACTTCATTCTTCCAGTTGCTAAATTGTCTAATAAGTCCAAAATATTTAGTGAGATTGCTGAATTGAGCTGTAATCAGAAGTTAGGAAGCAAGAGTTAATAAGTACAAGCCTTAAAAAGGTAATGTCCAGATGCATGTTCTTGATTTCAAGTTTTACAAATTTCAAAAATTTCATGGATTACTTGATAATTGGTTAGGGGTAGAATGTCATTGTGCTATCTGACTTCATATGTATGTTATGGAGTCAATGTATTGTTTAGAGCATGCTAAACTAAACGTGTATATGTTTGAGTTCTGAGTTTCTGCGTAAAACAAAGGTCAAGTCTGGGTTTGTGCCGAAATGGCGCGACCGCGCCACTTCCTAGCCCAAACCCAGCGCGGTCGCGCTGCCTGCCAGGCTTGAAATCCAATTTTGTTTGTCTTCTCTTATGTTGAGCATGTTAGTTTTGTGACGCCCCCAAAATAGGTATACAATACCCATTCTGAGTCGCCAAATATATGGTACAGAAAGCAAACTACAACTTCAATAATACAATTTTCGTGCAAAATACGACAACTCATACTGTGAGTTTAAATACAAATATTGTCTTCTAGAAAATATCCACACTCAAATAAGTCCTCATTATAATTATTCAAACACTATTTTACAGAAATAGTGAGGACTACATGCCAAAGATAGTGAGTCCATCATCAATATTTTATCCATGTAACAACAATCAATATACATCTTTAATCAATATTCATCGTTGCACTACATGCCAAAGATATTCATTTGTATCACCAGTTGGTCATGTTCATCTCAACACCTGTTCATCTTCGCTAATCTGAGCCAAATATATTCATCATCATTCATCTTTTGCATCTGAGCCAAAGATATTCAATAATATCATCATTTAGAGGCGAGGATGATGAAAATATTTTAAAGAAAAGCGAATCCAAGTGAGATAGAAGGACAAATAGTAAGGATTCAGTATAATGTTTATCCAAGATCAATAATACTCCATAATAACCAATTTTGAAGCAAAATTCAAGAATAAAGATCAAAACATGGATACAATCAAAGATAGTAACCATAATAGACATCTTGGACAAAAAGAAGAAAATTTTATTTTTTGGTGAATAATGCCGTATACGTGAATAGTAACCCCGACACAAAAAGTTCCAAATTTGATAAAAAGTTCATACCAACATTTCGGTATAATGATATTGAAGAAAATATCATTTTAAGAAGAATATAACACCCCTTACCTCAAAATATCAGTACTTCTGATCGAAATATCGTTATAAGGCTGAAGGAAACTTGCACTGATGAATAAAAACTCACAAAATATCAAAATACTCACAAAATACACTCAATAATCTAGAGAGAGAAAGAGAGAAAGCTTATGTTTCTTGTGTGATTTTTAATTCTAACTTAACCCTCTATTTATAGGAAAATGTTAGTAGACTTGACCTGCAACCTAATGGCTTTACCTGCTACTATTCCCACCCACCACATTTGAAATAAAATTCAGCACATTTCTTCACCAACCACAAGTGGGGCCCACTCAATTCTAGAATTTTCCACCAAAATGCTAAATTCGGATACTTCAATAATTTACGAACGGTCACCTCTTAAAATTCATAACAAATCATACGTTCATTTTTTAATGGTTTAAAATTTGTGGACATATACTCAACTTATATATGTATAACATATCCAAAAATTACAACAATCCAACGGTCGGATTAAAAATTATAACTCACGCAATATATCTCAAAAACACTTGTTTAATTTTTTAATACCTTCATTCTGACAAAAATCCGATAAAACACCTCAACATTAACTCTTTCGGCTTTTAACTACAATAAATATATCCAACATTTATATCCACATAAAATAAATATTACCTTATCATATGAATCAATAATTAATTATTCACAAATAATATTACGTAATCACATTTATGACAACCGGTAGTTCCCGAGAAAGAGGGGCTTTCAATAAGAATTTCTCCTTTATGGCGTAGCGCAATTAGGTGACCAAATCTCTCCTTGATGAACTTTCTAGACATTGCCAATAATGCTATCTAATAATATTATTCAAATAATATGAATTATTGATCGATAATGGGAAATCTTGTGCGTTGACAATTATTGAAACAACAATAATATAAAATATCAATATGATAATTATTGAATCAATAAAATAAAATATTGAATAAAGAATACATCACGTAACAATTATTGAGTAGTGCCTTCTTACGTAAGGATCATTAATTCATCAATACTGTGCATCCACCCGTATTACTGTATTTTAAACACCGGGTATTCCAACAGTGTTAATGGTAACAACTACGCCATTATTTATAAAAACTCAAACTTGTCATTTTCTTCATCCGACAATTATTCTGTTATGGGGCCCACAAATGACTGCACCATCGTACGAATATTCCCCGACAACAAGAATATTCCACGACCAAATGAATATTCCCCGACAACAATGATTATTTTATAACCACTTGCATATTTTGCAAAATTTGCACATTTCACCCATAACCAGAGAATTATATCAAATTAATACCTTATTATTCACAATAATAATTTGAGGAAATTTGATTTTATTTATAATAAGTTGGGGTCTTACAACCTCCCCTCCTTATGAAATTTCGTCTTCGAAATTGACATAATGCACTGTGTTTCGAAAGGGTGAGGATGCCTCGCTTTCATTTCTTATTCCAACTCCTGGTCATTTTTTTCAATAGCATGGTTTCTCCACAAAACCTTAACTTGTGGTATAACCTTGGTGCGTAGGACATGCTCTTCCTATCCAAGATCTTAATGTGTACTTCTTCAGACGTTAAATTTTTGGCTATCTCTAAATGCCCCGGGTTCTAACGCAATAATATGGTTCGGGTCTTTCACATATTTCTGAAGCATGGATATGTGAAAAACATTATGAACACGAGACATACTTGGAGGTAATGCGAGTCTATAGGCCACATTTCCTATTCGGTCAAGAATCTCAAATGGACCAACAAATCGTGAATTGAGCTTTCTCTCTTCCAAATCTTGTAACTCCCTTCCATGGAACAACACGTAACAATACATGATCTCCAATATTAAACTCCACGTCCTTTCTATGAAGATCAAGATAACTCTTTTATCGATCTTGTGAGATTTGAATCGTTGTCGAATCATTTGGATCTTTTACGTAGTCATGCGTACTAATTGCGTCCTAACAACGTTGCTTCTCCCACCTCGGTCTAATAACGCGAACACTTCGTCCTCGTCAACGCCTCAAATGGAGCCATACTATACTTAGTCGATAAGCTTTGTTGTTGTAGGAGAATTCCACCAGTGACAAGTACTTATCCCAACTTCCTATAAAATTTAGGACACAAAGTCTTAATAGATCTTCAAGGGTTTGAAATGTCCTCTCTAATTGTCCGTCCGTTTGAGGATGGTATGCCGAACTGAATTGTAAATCCGTGCCCATAGCTTTCTGTAAGCTAACCCAAAATCGTGAAGTGAATCTTGGGTCATGATCCGAAACTATGGATACTGGCATGCCATGCAATGTCACAATCTCATTCACGTACATACTAGCAAGATGTTCAAGGGAATAAATCTCACGTATCGGCAAGAAATGGGCAGACTTGATTAATCTATCAACAATAACCCAAATAGCATCTATGCCTTGAGAAACTTTGGGAAGACCTGTAACAAAATCCATAGTAATGTGTTTCCACTTCCATTTTGGAATCTCAAGTGGTTGTAATGGACCCTTTGGCACTTGATGCTCCGCCTTTACACGTTGACAAGTTAAACACCTCGAGATAAATTCTGCGATCTCTCTCTTATTATTGTTCCACCAAAATGTATGTGAATATCATGATACATTTGGTACTCCGAGATGGATTGCAAATGGTGTGTTGTGTGCCTCCATCATGATTCTATGCTTCAAGTCGAATCGTTAGGAACACAAAGTCCGGAGTTGAATCTAAGTATTCCTTCTTCATCGATTCTTGCTTACGGAATAGCACCTTCTTGCACTTTCTTCTTCATAATACGCATCACTCCATGTCCATAGCTTCGAGCAACTTTAACTTTATCGATTAAAATCGGTTCTACTCAGATATTCGCCATCATCATGTGGGTCCCAGAGTCTTTAATTCTACCTCCATCCTTTGCAAGTCATACGAATGGGCCTGCAGATTGACAATATCACACTTTCGTACTCACATATGATCTTACTACTCAATACGTCACCACTACTTCGTTAAGCTTTCCGGGATGATATTGAATAGTGTGATCGTAATCTTTCAATAGTTCAAGCCAACGTCGTTGCCGCATGTTGAGTTTTTTTGGGTGAAGAAATATTTAAGGCTTTTATGGTCCGTATAAATCTCCACTTTCTTCCCATACAAGTAGTGTCTCCAAATTTTCAACTCGAATACGACTGCTACCAACTCTAGATCATGAGTAGGATAATTCCTCTCATATTCTTTGAGTTGTCGTGAGGCATAGGCTATGACTTTCCCATGTTGCATGAGAACGCATCCTAACCCTTTGCTTAAAGCATCGTTGTATATAACAAATCCATCCGTACCAGATGGTATTTCCAGAACAGGTGCCGAAATGAGTCTTCTCTTGAGCTCTTGGAAACTCTTCTCGCATTCCTCGCTCCATACGAATTTTGTATCTTTTCGAGTCAGCTGAGTTAACGGAGTAGCGATTCGAGAAAATCCTTCCACGAATCTCCGATAATAACCACTAAACCCGTAAAGCTACATACTTGGTCCACCGACTTTTGGTTGCTCTCAACTTTATATCGCTCAATCTTCACGGGTCAACAGATACTCCATGTTTTGACATCACGTGCCCAAGGAATGCTACTTCCTCAAGCCAGAACTCACATTTCTTCAGTTTGGCATAAAGCTTGTTTTCACAAAGCCTTTCAAGTATCAGCTTCAAATGGTGCTCATGATCTTCACGGCTTTTGGAATAGATGAGGATGTCATCAATAAAGACAACAACAAATTGATCCAAATATTCCTTGAATACACGGTTCATCATATCCATGAAAGCAGCAGGAGCATTAGTCAATCCAAAAGACATGACTAAGAATTCATAATGCCCGTACCTAGTTCTGAAGGCAGTCTTTGGAATATCCTCAATTTTAATCTTCAGCTGATGATATCCAGAACGAAGATCGATCTTTGAAAAGAATTGTGCTCCTTGCAACTGGTCGAACAGGTCATCAATGCGAGGTAGCGGATACCTATTCTTGATGGTGACATGGTTTAATTCTCGGTAGTCAATACAAAAGTCGCATACCCCGTCTTTCTTCTTTACGAATAAAGCAGAGCACCCCAAGAAGATGTCTTAGGGACGAATGAAACCTATGTCTAACAATTCTCGTAGTTGGACTTTTAACTCTTGAAGTTCAATAGGAGCCATTCGATATGAGATTTTAGAAATGGGTTTTGTATGCCTACTCAAGGTCGATAAAGAATTCAACATCACGTTCGGGGGGTAGGGGAAGTTCTTCAGGAAATACATCAGGAAATTCTCTAACAACAGAAATATTATTCAAATTTGACTTGTCTTTGTTCAAATCCATAACATGGGCTAAGAAAGCTTGACATCCGTTTTTCAATAAACGAATAACTTTATGGCTTGATATGATAGTGACTGATTTTAGTGGTTTAGTTGTTTGAATTCGTATGACAGGTTAGTTAGGAATATGAAAACTAACAATCTTACGAAAACAATCAATTTTGGCATGATGAGTGGTTAACCAATCAATTCCTAAAATCACATCAAAAGCAAGTATCTTTAAAGAGATAAGATCAACAGGTAATGTGATAGTGCCAACTTAGATCATGAAAGATTTATAAACTGTGGATGTAACGAAAGTTTCACCCAACGGAGTCTCCACTGATAAATCAAAGTCTAATTTCTCCGGAGTCAAGTTTAAACGTTGAGCACAAGCAGGAGAGATAAAAGAATGGGTAGAACCTGTATCTAGTAAGGTATAAACTTCGTAAGAGTTCAAGATTATCTTACCCGTAATCACCTCGTTCGGGTTCCTCGCGTTTTGGCCAGTCACGACAAACGCTTCTTCCAGAACCCCGTGATTTTGACTTATCCGGGATGACCCTTGAGTCACCATCCCCGTTGAACTTGATTTTGTTACAGAACAATCCCAAGCTATGTGGCCTTCCTTTCCAGAGTTGTAACATACCTTGGATTGTTGTGGACAGTTTGGGCTGATATGTCCCTCTTTCCCGCATTTGTAACATCTAACTGGCGGTCGTTCTCCTCCCCTAGAATTTATTGTTGGTGTTGGTGCTGCTGTTGATGTCTTCCCGTCATTTTTAAATCTCCTCTTTCTGAAATTTCCACTTGACTCACCTCTCCTATTATTATGGCCACGATGACCACCCGAGTGGTTACCGCCTTTGTTCGTATTTTTCCTTCCTCGTTGGTTATCATCGCTCTGATGACTGTTGTCACCGATATGACCCTGGTTGTGGTCCCTCGGTTGCACATACTCATTATCTCGCTCTAATAATTGAGCCCTATTTACAAAATCTGAATATAAAGAAAATTTATGAGATATAAGATATTGCCGAATCTCGGGCTTTAGACCTCTCGGAGACATCCTTGTCATTCGTTCCTCATTTTGACCAAATGAGGTAAACACCGATAACTCGCAAACTTCGCCTCGTCTTTGGGACATTGTCATGTTGTTTTGTTCCAGTCTGATAAACTCCACCTCCTTCATATGATGAATACTTTCAGGAAAGTACTTGTCATTGAATAGTTTCTAAAATGTTTCTTAAGACATGCTTTGAGTGCGGTGGTGGTACGCTTCATAGACTCCCACCAAAGTAATACGCCTCACGCGGAACATAAAGGTGGCGAATGGAACCTACGTTCCTCCGCATCCCAAGACATCGAATATCTTGGTAATTTGCTTGACCCACGTTTCCGCCGTGATCGGATCGGATTTTCCTTAAATTACGGTGGTCCCAACTCTTTGAAGCGCTTGGTTGTGACAATAGTGCATTGCTAGCATTTCCACTTGTATTACGTGCACGAGTTTCCCTAAATGCGGTTTTGCATAAAATGCAAAAACTTCGAACATCCCATCATTCATCATTTGTTTGGTAGTGTTGTTTACTGGAGGATTATTGCCTTCACATTGCACGTTCTCTAGTTTGTAACTAAAGATTGTTCCACAGTCTCATACACTCCATTGTTAACGTTCTCGTGACCATTCATATATATCTTTGCCATAAAACAAGGGTTAATTAAACAAATTAACATATCACATAATATCCCTATATTATGACCGACCAACAAATAAGCTTAGATAGGACACACTAGCGAAGGATTTACTCATCTCTCCTCCTAGTTTTATTCCCGATCTCCGCCGGAGACCATATCCTTAAGATTTGATACCAACTGCGACGCGCCCCAAAATAGGTATACAACACCCATTACGAGTCGCCAAATACATGGTATGTAAAGCAAACTACAACTTCAATAATACTGATTGTCGTGGCAAAATCTGACAACACATCTTGTCGTTTAAATATAAATATTGTCTTCTATAATATCCACACTCAAATAAGTCCTCATTACAATTATTCAAACACTATTTTACTGAAATAGTGAGAACTCGCTAAAACATCTTTCTAGAACCATCACTCTCCGTACCCGACTAGTTCTGTTATGTTCTTACCTCACGAGAAAAATGGAACAAAAGGAAAAGGGTGAGCTCAACTAGCCCAATAAAGAATATTATGACTAAGATAATATACAAAAAATTATCATTAGTCTTCAACGGAGAAAAAAGCGATAAAATATAATAGCAACAAGTTTTAGATCAACAAGCTGCGGTAAACAAAGAATCCATTAGAAGAGTCAAGTAGTAGAAAGAATTCTACTATCTTCTAAGATTTAAAAGTCCATCATCAATATTTTATCCATGTAACAACAATCAATATACATCTTTAATCAATATTCATCGTTGCACTACATGCCAAAGATATTTATTTGTATCACCAGTTGGTCATGTTCATCTCAACACCTGTTCATCTTCGCACTACAGGCCAAAGATATTCATCATCATTCATCTTTGCACTACAGGCCAAAGATATTCAGTAATATCATCATTCAGAACTGAGGATGATGAAAAATATTTTAAAGAAAACGAATCCAGTGAGATAGAATGACAAATAGTAAGGATTCGTATAACAGTTTATCCAAGATCAATAATACTCCATAATAACCAATTTTGAAGCAAAATTCAAGAATAAAGATCAAAACATGGATACAATCAAAGATAGTAACCATAATATACATCTTGGACAAAAAGAAGAAAAATTCATTTTTCTGTGAATAGTGCCGTATTCGTGAATAGTGTCGTATACGTGAATAGTGTCATATACGTGAATAGTAACCCCGACACAAAAAGTTCTAAATTTGATAAAAAAGTTTATACCAACATTTCGGTATAATGATATTGAAGAAAATATCATTTTAAGAAGAATATAGCACCCCTTACCTCAAAATATCAGTACTTCTGATCGGAATATCGGTATAAGGCTGAAGGAAACTTGCACTGATGAATAAAAACTCACAAAATATCTAAATACTCACAAAATACACTCAATAATCTAGAGAGAGAAAGAGAGAAATCTTATATTTCTGATGTGATTTTCAATTCTAACTTAGCCCTCTATTTATAGGAAAATGTTAGCAGACTTGACCTGCAACCTGATGGCTTTACCTGCTACTATTTCCACCCACCACATTTGAAATAAAATTCAGCACATTTCTTCACCAACCACAAGTAGGGCCCACTCAATTCTAGAATTTTCCACCAAAATGCTAAATTTGGATACTTCAACAATTTCTGAACCAGTCACCTCTTAAAATTCATAACAAAGCATACGTTCATTTTTAACGATTCAAAATTTGTGGACATATACTCAACTTATATATGTATAACATATCCAAAAATTATAACGATCCAACGGTCGGATTAAAAATTATAACTCACGCAATATATCTTAAAAACACTTGTTTAATTTTTTAATACCTTCATTCCGACAAAAATACTGATAAAACACCTCAATATTAACTCTTTCATTTTTAACCACAATAAATATATCCAACATTTATATCCATATAAAATAAATATTACCTTATCATATGAATCAATAATTAATTATTCACAAATAATATTACGAGAATCACATTTATGACAACGAGTGTCGTTCCCCAGAAAGAGGGGCTTTCAATAAGAATTTTTCCTTCTTGGTGGCCAGCAATTAGGTGACCAAACCTCTCCTTGTGAGAACTTTCTAGACATTTCCAATAATGCTATCTAATAATATTATTCAAATAATATGAATTATTGATCCGATAATGGGAAATCTTGTGCGTTGACAATTATTGAAACAACAATAATATAAAATATCAACTTGATAATTATTGAATCAATAAAATAAAATATTGAGCGGTAACTCTCGTAACAATTATTGAGTAGTGCCTTCTTATGTAAGGATCAATAATTCATCAATCACATGCATCCATCCGCGTATTCTTTCGTATTTTAACCATAAGGGTATTCCAACGGTGTTAATGGTAACAACTACGCCGTTATTTATAAAAACTCAAACTTGTCGTTTTCTTCATCCGACAATTATTCCATTATGGGGCCCATAAAATGCTGCTATGAGTCATACGAATATTCTCCGACAACAAGAATATTCCACGACTAAATGAATATTCCCCGACAACAATGATTATTTTATAACCACTTGAATATTTTGTAAAATTTGCACATTTCACCCATAACCAGAGAATTATATCAAATTAATACCTTATTATTCACAATAATAATTTGAGGAAATTCGATTTTATTTATAATAAGTTGGGGTCTTACAAGTTTAGCTAATTAGTTATGCATGAAAATAAGTCTGACATGTAATCTAAGGCTCCTTTGCATACCATGAATTGTTTTAGTTGAGTTAGTATATATTTTCTAAAGAAAACTTAGAGTTTTGAAAACAAACCTTTACGAATCTTAAGTCCTTGAGTTCTGATTTTTCTAACATGTGTTTATGACTTAGTTATGTGAGTATGAAATATGATTCGAAGTTGATTTGCGTATTAGCTTGATTTAGCATGAGTTTTAAAAAGGAAAATTAAAGGTTTTGTAAACTAATAATGATGAACATGATATCCTTTACATTCTGACTTCATGAGCAAGTACAGTAGGATCTTTTATGCATTAAAAGTGTGACTGATTTGTTCATTCTTCTAGCTAAACATGATATATACTATTCAAGCATGTTGTAAAGTAAGTTTTAAAGGTAAAACTATGTTAACTATGTGCGCAGGAGTTGAAAAACTTTGAGCGCGCGTATTAACAATATATGTAGCATCCTTATACGGTTTAATGGTTAACATAATAATTCCTTGTTAAATGAATTTATTTAGTCATGATTAAAACCATAATTTGTAAAAATAAACTTGAAATGACCATGAGAGGTATCAAACCTAGTTCAATGCCCCTTAACATGTGTTTCTGGTTTGTATCAGTATCATAGTATACTAAGTATGAATATGTGTAAGAAGAAAACTAACTCTGGTCTGATCAGGGAGCAACGCGGCCACGCCACTCCCAGGTGTAAGAATGAATTGTTTAACTATTTTAGTTGTAAATTGAACCTTGTGGCATTGTACATTAATGTCTTAAGCTGTAATACATTATTAGAATGATATCTTAAGTGTTCAAACGTGTAATGATGATATAGAATCAAGAATCTAAAAGTTTTACAAGTTTTCAAAGTAAAGCTTCCAAAAGTAAAATAATGTTGATGTGGTAACCACATGGTCTGATTGTGTAACTAAGATAAGACTGAAAATATATGTTTAGCATATGTGATTGCACTCGTGTATAATATGTGTGTAGGATTGTTGGTTTACATATTGAACTTGTATAACTAATGTGTATATATATATATATATATATATATATACATAAAATAATATAAGACTTTGAAGTGACGTTAAACTTTAGACTTGTAAGCTACGCGAAAGGCAAGTTCTCTAACTTACACAACTTTGGATATTGTGTAAATTTAAATTGTTGTTATATCAACTACATATTTGGGCAAATATATCTATTAATTGTGTAATCGCTCTATTGAATAACTCTTGTGTTCTTGGAAGTTATTATTCATTCTCTTGAATTGAAATCACAATTATATTCTTGAAATCATGTTGTATGCCTTGAGCTTGTGAATCCTTCTGAAGTATATTGAGAAAATGTGTCTAAGCCATTTGATTCGGCTAGACCATTATCTATGAATTGAAAAAGCTATCCAAACCAATTGACTTGGTGCGGACTCTTATAAATAGTTGAGATGAACAACCCTCTTAGAAGGGAAAATTGTATATTGTCGAGGAACTGACGTGCGTACAAACAAAATGTTTAAATTTTATTCATAACGTATGGTATTATGGGTTGATCACCTGTTGTACTTGTTTATATTGAATTGTCAGTGAAATACTGTTAATTCTAGCAGGAGTTCTTGGTCCATAGTGACTACTCATAATTTGATATTCTTTAAATTTAAAAGATGAAACCTTTGAATTCCGTTAATAATCTTTCAGTTCATTGTGACTCTTATTTAAATTCAAATGACAAATTTAGAAATGTTGATTCTTCTTTGTTTACAACATTATTCTTTTGAATTCATGAGTTATCGTTTACTGATATACCCTTGAAATTATGAACTCATATTATACATGTTTACCCTTTTTGTTATATTACTTGTTGTGCAAGTTTCTTGTTCATTCTTGCTTTCCTTAAACATTTAATTTAAGGTGGAACATGGCAGTACCTTAGAAAAAGATAAGGGAAAGGACAAGGCTACAAAATAGCTTTAGTTTCCTATGCTAGAAGTTTAATTATTGTTATGTTGTCAGACTTATTAAGTATTTTGTATTAAGTTATATTTGGATTTAAGTTATGTATTATGTTAGTAATGGACGTGAGACCTGGGGACGAGAATAATTATATTACATCAATGTAAATTATTTTATTATTTTTGTTGCATAAGTTATTGGTATGTTAAATTGTGAAGCACCAGATTCGAGATAGAAGTATCTGAATTTGCGGGTGTCAAAAGAATACAGGGTAATTGTACTCCATGACGAATCGAAATTCAAAATCTAATCCTAGGAAACTAATATTTTCACAAAATTTTTTGATATTTCACAACAAAAATGTCACTATAGATATATAACGACGATGAAAATAGTCACTATAGGATTTATAGCGACGTTTTGTTGTGAAAATATATTTTACTGTTGTGAATTTATCAGTTTCCAAATGTTAGTATATAATATGATACTTAAATGTCACAATACTTTAATCTTAATAATCAAATTGAGATTTTAATACAAAAAAAATAATTCCCTTCTTTTTTATTTAATACAGAAAAATGTTATTTGATATTATGATTGTGAATTTTGATTTCGAGAGAAAAGAATAAAATGTTCATAATGAAATTGTCCCAAAAGTGAAGAGAGAAAGGAATAAAAAATAACACTTTACTATTTCTTTTCCTTGCTTTCTTCCAAAATCAAAAGGAAAATAAGAGAGGAGGAAGTATCTTCATTGGAAATTTGTTTACTTTGCCACCATATTTTGATTTTCCCATTTCTTTCTAATTTTATTGTATAATGTAATATACTAAATTTTCTCTTTGTGTTTTCTAAACTTACACATAAGAAGGGGAATTAAACTTTTTAAAAAAATTCAACATAGTGTAGTATTCAATTCATTAAAAATAACACTAATGACATGTTAGAAATTTCATATCATTTTATAATTAAAATATAAAATGTATCTCTAAGTTTAAAAGAAACAAAATAAAAAAAATATATATTTAATTTTAAAACGGAGTAAGTAGTTTAAATAAATATATGAATTATAAGTTACAACTCATCAATATTTAATAGAAATAAACAAAACTATTTTTTGTTATATTACCTATCAAACGTACTTTCTTCACATTATTCATAGTTGATATTGGGTCCATTTGCAATAAAGTTTAGATATAGATTGTGACCTTTACTTTGTGTCTATTGAACTCTTTTAGTTAGTACTACTACTAAATTAGTAGTAGTATATGTCAACATATTTCCTCACGATGAGTCTACAACTTTTATGTTGATGGGCGTGATAAATGCGCCATTTGCCCATGAAAATTAGTACTCCATTAAAGGGAAGAAATTGTGCACAAAAGTGTAAAAAGAGAATCCAATAATTTAGGAAAAAAATGGCCCCCAAAATCTAGTTTCAATTAGCACAATTATTGAGAAGGATCTCTCAATCAAAATTAAAGGATAAAAATTTATTTAGGTCACTTTCAATACAATATTATTTGATCGTTAATCTAATAATTTAACTGTACAGATATAATGAACATAAAAAAATATTCACTTAGTCCCTTAATATAAGTCGTTTTAGAGTTGTACATAACTATTAAGCAAATAATTGTATATTATTAAATATAATATCAATTGTCTTTATTATCCTTGTATTAGAAAAAGAGTGTCAATTATTGGGCAAAAAATAGTTAGAAAACTAAAGTTGTATTTAATACTTGGGGTAATATTAAAAACTAAGTAATTAATACTTACTTGAAACTCTCAAATGACTTTTATATTAGGAGACAAAAATAATTCTTAAAAACGACTTATATTAAAGGACGGATGGTGTAAGACCCCAACTTTCATAAATAAAGATTAAATTTTTCTCGATATATATTTTGAATATTATAATGTGGATTTGATATAATAATATAGTTGTGGGTAATATTTATAAATTTTGCAAAGTATGCAAATTGTTATAAAATATTCGATTGGTCGGGGAATATTCGTTTTATCAGGAAATATTCGTACAACGGCGCAATCATTGGTGGACCCCACAACGGAAATATTGCCGGAGTTAGAAAACGACAAAAATATCTTGTTATAAAAGTAACAGCGAATGTTTTACCGTTAAACTGTTGAAATACCCAGTGATAAAAAACAAGAATGTCTGGCGTGGTTGCATAAGTAAGATTACGGTATTGATTATTGATGCTTACGTGAGAAGTAACTCAGTTTTATTCAATCATTGCTATAGTAGTTGCTGCAAAGTATCTCACGTTATTTGATTCAATTATTGTTAATATTTTATATTATTCAATCAATAATTGAGATGACAAGTTATTCATATTATTATTTGCATAATTAACAATGTCTAGAAAGTTCTGTCGAGGAAAGGGGTTTGGTCACCTAATTGCGCGCCAATAAGGAGAAATCTTTATTGAAAATCCCCTCTTTCACAGGAGCATTCAGTTGTTAATATCATGAGTTATAATAATGATAAATAAATATTGTTAAAAATATTGAGGGGATTTTTATGAAGTATTTGTTATAAATTTTGCTTATTATTTGGACCCCCATTTATCTATTTTTAAAATAATCGATATAAAATTATTTAGTATATATATATATATATATAATATATGTGTGTGAAAGTGACATGTGGGGTGGGGCCCATATTTGGGATGAAAATAAAAATGGAATGGGGGAGAGGAAACGTGTTTGGGATGGAGTATATATTTGACATGTGTGTGTGTGTGTGTGTGTGTGTGTGTGTGTGTGTGTGTGGTGGGAAAAAATGAGGGTAGGGGAAGTTGCCTTGGATGGAAGGGAAGTTAATTGTGATTAATTTGGTGTTGCAGTATGATTGTGGGATAATATATATATATATATATATATAAAGTTTTGTTTTATTAAATTATAAATAGAATATATTATATTTTATTTAAAGTTTTTGTTTTATTAGAATATTTTATTGCACAGTAATCCACAGTAAAAATCGCATTACAGAACAACTTTCGCCGGTTGCGCCCGTGAATAAAAATTACTGTGCGTCCGTGATTTTATTTTCTAAATAGTATCCTTCTATTCTCCTATAAATAATATGCTTAGTTTAGAATTGAAAATCACATCAGAATCAGAAAATTCTTCTTCTATAATATTGAGCGTATTTCTTTAGAGTTTTAATTAGGAAGTTTTGACCGTAGAAAACAGTGAAAGTTTTCTTCAAAAATATCTCCGATATACCAGTTGGAATACTCTTCTTTTTAACGTAAGGGATATTATTTTTGTTCAATATTTGTAAGAAATAATATTTTCTTCCATACTCTGTAGTATGTAAGTAATATTATTTCGTTTCAGATTTTGAATTCTACACTCATTTTGTTATGTTTTGGCTTCTATACTCCATGAAATTAGTAGAATATCCTTAAAATTTGCGCTTTATGCAGTATCTTTTCATAGAAATATTATTATGAACATTTTTTATAAGTTTTAACTTTTTCATGTAGAATCTTATTCACAGAAAGTACTATTCTAGAAGTCTTATTCATGTGGTACTATTCACCCGGGGTACTATTCATTACAAAAATTGATTTCTTTTCGGTCCAAATTATTTTTGATACAATATTATTCTTGAATTTTACTCCACAAAGCAGTATCATGTTGACAATTTGGACATTATTGAATTCCGAATAAATTAAATTATAAATCTTTAGAAATTTATCCTTTGTTTTCTTTTACTTAAATTCTTATATCATTGTCATCATCCTCATGCTTATATTAAAAGTCCTCATTGGCATGTAGTGCATTGATGGACTGTTGATTGGTATGATTATGACCATAGATTATTCGGTATAATCATGACCGTAATGTTACAAATCATGACCAGAGATTATTCGATATAATTTATCTTAAATTAATCTAAGATATATTTTACTATATATATAGTAAAAGATTTTTATTAAATCCCAGGTTCAATTTATGTTATTAAAAGATTGTTAAATTTTATTATGTAATTGATTGTACTTATACTAATATTCTTCCTTAAAAATAAAATAAAATCCATAGGTTGAGTTTCTTTTTGAAGCTTATTAAATTTTAGCTTTTTTGTACGGACTTATTAACTTCTCAAGTTATATTCCCTCCGTCTCAAAATAAAAATTTTTATTATTATTTCAGGTAGTCCTAAGTTAAATATTAATTCACCTTAAATACTCTATTTTTTTACAATAATTTGTCTATAATACTCTTATTATTAATTGTTATATTTATATTCTCTATGCATATTTATAGAGTATCACTAGTAATGTGCAAAAAACTATGAAATTAAATGAGAATTTAAATATGGACAATTTTATCATTTTATTATCTTTCTTAATATGTGCAAAAAATCGACCAGAACTTTTTCCTGGGACGGAGGGAGTATTTTGAACATAACAATAAGAGTCTTGGGAATTTAAAAATTTTCTACATTAAATAAGGGTACAATAGAAATACTTCAGGGTCGTTATTGAGCACGAACGGGAGGGTCGACTGCCCTGGACCCCGATTATGGGGGTCCCAAGTATATATGTATATATATCTCTCGTGTGTGTGTGTGTGAACATCTGATTAAAAATTTTGTCTCTAGAAATACTAGAAAAAGAATCTTTCAATGAATATATTTGTAAGACCCCGAATTTTATAAAATAAAAGTATTCAATTTTTCTTATAATTATTATTCTATTCAATAAATGGTTAAATTGATAAAAGTTTAAAGTTAAGGGTAATATGTGAAAATTTTACAAAGTAAGTAAATTGTCATAAAATATTCGTTGTGTCAGGGAATATTCGTTTGGTCGGAAAATATTCTTTTTGTCGGAGAATATTCGTACGACGACACAATCATTGGTGGACCCCACAACAGAATAACTATCAGATATAGAAAGCGACATAAATAACATTTTTATAAAAATAACGGCAAAACTTTTACCGTTAAACTGTTGAAATACCCGGTGATAAAAATACAGTAATACGCATTTTTGCATAGTAGCACACGTTATTACACAATATCTCTTATTATTTATGCTTACGTAAGAAGTCACTTAGTTTATTTAATCATTACAACAGTAGTTGTTGCATAGTATATCATATTATTGATTCAATTATTGTTACAGTATCATATGCATAATATTTTATATTATTAAATCAATAATTGACACAACACAATTATTCATATAATAGTTAGCATTATTGACAATGTCTAGAAAATTCTATCGAGAAAAGGGGTTATGTTATATAATTGCGCGCCAATAAGGATAAATCATTATCGAAAAGTCCTTTCTTTTTTGGGAATGATCTGGTTGTTAATATTGTGAGTTTATAATATTAATTATGAATAATTATTATGTGGTGGATATTGGTTCAATTTTGATATAAATAAAGGAATTTTAACATGAAACATTTGTTGAAATTTAGCATTTTTTATGTGGAATTATAATTATCTCCTCTGATAAAATATTCATTCAAATATATTATTATAATATATTATAATTGTTTAAATAATAATAATATTATATATATATATATATATATGATCCTGTTCGGACTCCCGGACAGGCTTAAAATACGGACCCAAAAAATATTTTTTTTTTGCTTTTTTTTTAAACAACTAAAAAAAAGTTTAATATTTATGGAACTGAAATTTTTCCATAATACAATGTTTTGGGCGTGATTTGAATACCTATACCAAAAAATATATGTACAGTCTGCACAGACTATACAGACATATTTTGTTATATGTATCCAAATCACACCCAAAACATTGTATTATGTAAAATTCAAGTTCTATAATTTTATTTTTATTTTTTTTAGTTGTTTTAAAAAAAATATAAAAAAAATAATGTCCAAATTTTGGTTGATTCGGAAGTGGGACTGATCTCGACTCTCTCTCTCTCTCTCTCTCTCTCTCTCTATATATATATATATTTTTATATATATATATATATATATATATATATATAAGCATGTGATTAAATGGACGAAGGTGAGCAAATTGTATTTTAATGTTTTGTTCAAAAGCAGTATAGCCTTGTCCTTTTTTTTCCTAAGTTGGTTGATGAGAAATTCTCTTGCAATGCATTTCATCTTTCAAATTTAGTGTGGGCCTTCAACCAATTAAAGAAAAAGAAAGTTAGGCATATGTTAGGCAAAGAAGAAAAAAAGAGAAAGGTTTGGCAAAGTTAGGCACTCTTTTTTTTTTTCCTCTGAGGTTGCACTATAAAAGGAGGATAACCCTCCTTCTTAAACACACCAAAAATCTCAAGCATTCCTACTGCAATATTTTGAGTATTTCTTTTGAGTATAAGAATATTTTGAGTGTAGCTTTTAGTGCAAGATTTTCTCAGGATAATATCTGATATTCCAAGTCAGATCAGGTTTCTACTAAGGTAAAGAATATTATTTTTTTGTAAAGGATATTATTTTATTTCAATATTCATAAAAAATATCATTTTCTTTCATACTCCATATTATGTAAGTGATATTATTTCATTTCATATTCTTAAATTTAAACTTACCATGGTAAGTATTGTTTCTATGATTCCTGAAATGATTAGAAATTTCTTAAGTTTTACGCTTCATCTAATATCATTTAGTTGGAATATTGGTCGAACATTTTATTAAATTTTAATCTTTTCATGTTGCGATAATATTCATGGGTACTATTCATACGATATTATTCATATGGTCTTATTCATGAGTCTTTATTTACAACATAATTTTAATTTTTTTTTGTCAAAATTATTTTTGATACATGAATATCATTCTTGAATTTTACTTCACAAATAGTTATCATATTGATAATTTGGATATTTTTGAACTCTAGATAAATTGAATTAGAATTCTCTAATATTTTTCTTTGATCTCACTTGATTGATTCTTTATATCATTGTTATCATCCTCATGCTTATATTGTGTTGAAAGTCATCTTTGACCCGTAGTGCAAAGATAACCTGTTGATTGATATGATTATGACTATGAATTGTATATTGGTATAATCATAACCTCTAATGTTACAGATAATGTTTGTGGTGAAAGTCCTATTTGGCCCGTAGTTCATTAATGGACAGATGTTTGGCAAGATCATGACCACTGGTAATACAAACGATTATCTTTGGCTCGTAGTGCATAGATAATTCGTTGATTGGAAATAATTATTGATTGATGTTGCAGGGATAAAATATCGATGATGGACTTTTAAATCATAGAAGATAGTAGACATCATGTTCTACTTGACTTTTTAATGGATTATTGTTTCCGCTGTAGTTGTTGATCTAAAACTTGTTGTCTATTATATTCTATCATATTTTTCTATGTTGAGGACTAAAGATAATTTATTCTATATTATCTTAGTCATAATATTTTTTATTGGGCTAGTTAAGCTCACCATTTTCCTTTTGGTTCCATTGTTCTTCTCAAGAAGCGAGAATGTAGTTGGGACTAGTCGGGAAGTGGAGTAATGGTCCAAGATGGTTATTATAGTAGTTGTCACTATTTTGTAAAATAGTGTGACAATAATTGTAATGAGAACTTTATTTGAGTTTGGATATTGTCTACGAAATAATATTTGTATTGAAACTCACAGCTTACGTTTTGTCGTATTTTACATGACAATTAATAGTTGTATAAATAAAATTTGTATTAAAATTATGTACCATATATTTGGTGACTCGGAATGAGTTATGTGGGCCTATTTTGGGGGCATCACACTTGTTGACTATATCTATGAGCATTATCTATATAATTTTAGAGTATGGTTGGAATATAATTCTCAGTTTGAGACAATGGATATAATTATATGGCAAGAAGATACACACCATTGGAATGAACATGATAATAATCTTCCCATTCTTCTTTGGGGTCTATTGGGTCAACCAAGGTTAATTCTCAAGTCCTATGATATCTATTATAACTTAGATGAATGGTCTCCAATGTATGAAGTCTTCCTTGAGCATTTTCTAAATATTTTAATTCCTAAAACAGTTATCGAATGTACCTTTATGTAAAGTATCATTGGTTTAGAGTGTGAGTACAATTATTTGTATTGAAACTCACAGCTTATGTGTTGTCGTATTTTGCACGACAGTTTAATAGTTATAAATTGAAAATTTTGTATTTGAATTCTGTAGTGTATATTTTGTGAGACCCCAGATTTTATCAATAAAGATTTAAATTTTGTCGAAATAATTTTTAATATTATAGTGTGAATTTGAGATAATATTATAGTTGTGGGTAGTATTTATAAATTTTGCAAAGTATGCAAGTGGTTATATTATATTCGATTGGTCGGAAAATATTCGGTTTAGCAGGGAATATTCGTACAACGGCTTAATCATTGGTGGACCCCCTAATGTAATTATTCATTTGATTGAGAAAACGACAAAAATATTTTATTGAAATAACTGGCGGAAGTTTTACTGGTTGATCTTGTTGAACTACTTCGGTAGTAAAAGTACGTGATGTACGTGTGGTTGCGTAAGAAAGCACCGGTATTGATTATCGATACTTTATGAGAAGTCACTCGGTTTGATTCCTTTATTGTCGATTAATAATATGAATTATTATAAGCGATAATGGACGTTTTGTTTTATTCAGTATTATTAACGTAATAAAAGCGAAACATCTTTTATATAAAATGTAATACTTTATTAAAGTTATTCTATAAATAGAATATATTATATTTTATTATGCATGATAGTGTTGCATAGTGTTTTTGCGATAGTGTTGCATAGTATTTGCATAGTAAAATATTTTTATATAAATAGAATATATGATATTTTATTTAAAAGATTTTGCTTTAAATATGGACGTCGTCGATTAAAGTAAATCAATCTGGGACTGTTCATGAATTAATTACTATGCATTCTATTTTCCTATAAATGAAGTTCATTCCTTCATTATTTTCTTACTTAATTTCACCGAAACTCTAGAGAGATAAATTATAGAGAGAAGCTATAGAGAAAATCTATAGAGAGAAAGAAGAAGAGTATTACGGTACTTCACTACTTTGATATCCAAAGTGTCTTTTACTGCAGAAGGGGTATTATTTGTTGTACTCGTAAGAGATATTATTCGTTTGTATTCATGAAGAGAACTTGATTATTCCATTCTTTATTATTCTCATTGGAATAACTCGTATCACGTGAGATACCCTATACTTGGTGAAATCCTCTGTTATTCCATTCATTATTATTACATTGGAATAACTTTGTAAAAGTGGTATACCCTATACATAACCTTTGTATATGCAGATACCCTATACTTGGTGAAATCCTTATATTATTTCATCCTTATTTATTACATTGGAATAACTCAGATATCGCTGAATCCCCTATACTTGGTGATCTTCTTTCATTATTCCATTCTTTATTATTACATTTGGAATATCACATGCGTGTGTTTTACACCGGACTGGTTCCATTGTTTATTATTCCGCATTTATTATTACATTGGAATATCATGTATACGTGTTTTTTACAGGACTGGTTCCATTGTTTATTATTCAAAGATTTATTATTACATTGGATCATCCTATCGATTGAATTTCACCGACCGGTTCCGTTATTATTATTACATTGGAATAACCTATCTATCTAAGCATCGCACGCGTGGTGATTTCTTTTGTTATTCCATTCTTTATTATACCCAGTTGGTTAAAACTTTGACTTCTATACTCCATGAAATTAGTAGAATATCCTCGATATTGCGTTTCATCCAAAGATCTTTCATGAAAATATTCTTCCGATCATTCTTGAATTTTACTCTACAAAACAAAGATCTTGTTGACAATTTGGACGTTAATAATTCTCGGATAAAATAATTCTTGAACTTGTTTTATTGAATTATTATGTCATCATCATCATCCTCATGATATATTATGTTATCTTTGGCTTACGCGTGTATAGATGAACTTAGTATGATTATGACTGGGATCATTCTAAGTATAATCATGGCTTGTTATAAATGATGTGATAAAAGTCCTCGGTGGCACTGTAATGCAATGATGGATAGTTTTTGGTATGATTATGACCGGGGTGATTCGGTATAGTCATGACCATTGATAATTTGATGAAAATCCTTGGCCGCGTAATACGAGGATGATTAGATGTGGTGGTTTATTTATTGTCGAGTCTCGCGTGATAAAAATTGATGAAAACCTTTAAAACCTAAAAGATAGTAGATTTTATTCTCTACTTGACTCTTTTAATGGATCAGATATTCAAGCTGCAGCTTAAAGCTGGTTTATCATTGTATTTTATCGGTTTAACATCTTTCAAGGCTAATGATAATTTATTACGCATTATCTTAGTCATAATATTTCTTATTGGGCTAGTTGAGCTCACCCTTTCTTTCACCGTTTTCTCTTGAAAATGAGAACATAAATGGACGGAGCGAATCGGGGAGCGCAGAGTAATGGTCCAGAGGATAACATTAGTAGTCCCTCACTATTCGTGAAATAGTGTGATAATAGTTGTAATGAGGACTCCTTTTGAGTTTGTATAATATCTAGTAGACAATATTTGTATTCAAACTCACGCTTTATGTCGTATTGTACACGATAGTTATATTAGTAAGTTGTATTTGAATTTATGTACCATGTAAGTAGCGACCCAAGATGGGTGACGTATACCTAATTTTGGGGGCGTCACATATTTGGCGACCCAAAATGGGTTGTGTTGACCTATTTTGGGGGCGTCACAGTATTTCACTAGAAGAAGAATCTTTCAATGAATGTATTCTCATATATTATGTTGTAGTCGAACTATTTAATCGAAGTTCTCATATTTTGTTGTAGTCGAAGTTCTCATATATTTTGTTGTAGTCGAACTATTATGTTTTAAATTCCGGAAAGATACTTTTTTAAATACAACTTGTATTTTTTAATTATTTATTTTTATTTTATTTAGAAAAATAATATTTCGAAAATGGCCTCGTTTTTATTTTTTTCGTCAATTTTAGGAACGACCCTGCTAATGATTAAATAGGAAACAAAGTCAATTTTTTAGGACAAATAAAAAAAAGGTCAACCAATTTTTAATAACAATCTATGCATGTTTTATGAGTTGCCATCTACTAGTAGAGCACAAGTTATAAAGGTTCAAATGATTATGTTCTATTTTTTAAAATTTAGATAGTATGTGCAAAAATTTGTATATGGTGTATAGCTATGTGAACTTAACTCATATTAAATTTAAAATTAATAAAATTCATCTAAATTTTAAAAATATTTTAATTTGTAATAATTTATACATTGTTTACAATATTAATAATTATATTTTTAAAAATTAAATAAATTATTTTAAATTTTAAAATTCTCAAATTAATTTTAAAAAACTATTTCGTATATATTAATAATTTTTTTGAGCCATGCAAATGATATACTAGTTTCATACACGCGGATTATTTTAGCATGAGAAATAACACAGATCAATCCTCTGCAAAAAGGGTCAAACCCTCAAAGTGGTCCATAGTGGTCAAAGATCTCAAGAAGCACTGAATCAGGACCATGGTCATTACTCATCATGTTACAAATAAATTAAGAACAAATAATTAAATGTTAAACACTTGATATTTTTAGAATAAAAATGATATTATCAGAAAAATAAGTATCGATAAAATATTAATGTTACATTTTAAATGAAAAAATAAAATAGAAGAAGGAATAAAATAAAAAAATATTTAATGATTAACTTGGCAGATAAATCATTTTGATAGATTAAAATTCTATATGTAAAAATTTCAGTTGAAATAAATATTATATATTTTTTGGAAGATAATAGCAAAAAAATAAATTATTAATAAAAAAAAATATTTGAACCGGTCGCTAGACCGATTGGAGGAGGACCGTCGCCGAAGGATGACTCATTTTTATATAATGAATAGATGGTATTTTATGAAACCACCTAACCCCAACAATAACAATTAAGCATACACTTGTAAAAATTATTATATTTATTTGTTCAATTAAAACGTAATATATACGTTACTAAAACAATTATATAAATATTGTTAAAAATATATTTTTGAATAAATTGATTAATTGACCAATAGAATACTGACACATATAAAATTTTGTCTGCATGTCAATACTCTATTGGTCAATTCATGCTGACCACTCCCAATAACATCAATCATTTAAAAATTTTATATTAATTTTTAGTAAAAAAATAAACATACATCTTTAATTTTTAAATGTACTGCATTATTGATAGGGCTGAGTTACTAGTCCAGCTAATGGGTCTGGTAGTAGTACACGTGACAGCAAAGCCGGTCGGAGCTCTTGTTTCCTTTCTTTTTTGGGATCAACATCTTCTTATTACTCCCACAGTCCCATAATATGTCATTTTAAATGATTTTATTTTTAAAAAAATTATTGTCAATTTATATAATTTAATAGAGTTAACTATAATATTTTAAAATTTATTTTTTATGGAAAAATATTAAAGATGAGAGGGTATGAGATAAGTATGATAATTATAGAAATTTAAGAGTATTATAGATAATTGATATTATATTTAATATTATACAATTATTTCCTTAATTTTATACTGTAACTCTAAAAGCTATATATATATTATGGAATGAGACGGAGTATAAAAATTTAGTGTTTATTATAAAAAATTAATTTAATTTCCATATCAAAGACTTATTTTTTACATGAACATTACCACAATATTTATTAAACTATACACAAATCTAAGGGAAAATCATGGTTATTTAGACATCAATATCAATACCAAAATATAATTGTTTTGTTGGTCCCAAATCCATTCAGTAGTACAAAATTTTTTGGTGACTTAATAGTTATTTTTTAAAAAATTTTATGCATCATATATTCATTTATAATAATTTTTAAATTCGTAAATCAAATTCTTTTTTTTTTCTTATTAATATTTCAATACACCTAATTTAGTTACTCTTGATCCTATTTTTGCCGATATTCATTATTCAAATTAAACACATGCTCTTCTTTTTTCAACTAAACCAAATCAAATTTTGAAGTTCTTTTATCCAAGAAATTAATGAATATGAACCGTGCTTTAAGCGGGTTATCAAGCTTGTCAAAATTCAAAAGAGACTATAACGTTGATCGGTTGATCCAATTTCTAAGACTACCATTTCCCCCCAAATTCATAGTATAAACAAAGTACAGTGTTGGAGTATGATTTAGGGATTCATATCACGTGGTCGGATGGTTGTATCGACGGATTGAAGGTTTAATATTCTAGAATGGTAAAAGTATAAATTAACTTGTGATCTCTTGTCTTATTTGACTATCGGATTCGGTTATCATGAAGTTAACTTCATGGTAAGTTAATCGATTATTATCTGATCGACACACTCTACCGATGCGGCCGACATCTTGTATTGATCAATCGAAAGAAAAATTAACTTCATACTAATCACTCTCTTGACTCAGTTATGAGAATTGCAGGTTTCTTTCCCTAGTCTCCTTGATGATGTTATTGATTAGTGTAAGCAACTCCTCTAAGATATTGAGGATAGTCGTGTGTGTTTTGTTCGTAGGTCAGCGAATTTGGTTGCTCATGTCTTGGCACGTGCGTCGATTTCTATGTCTGATGTACATATCTGGAAAGGTTCTCCTCCTCAGTTTATTTGTAATGCTTTGAGTTTGGATATATAATGAAATTCCCATTTTTTGTCAAAAAAAAAAACTAGGGCTTTTATTCCAACTAGAGGACGAGGGTGATAAATTGAGGCGGTATGTAGAAATTTGAGTAAGTAATCAAATTGGGCAAAACTCGCGACTAAAAATTGCACGAACCGCACTAATTAAAATCTCACCGAAGCGGTTTAACGTATGTGGCGATTTTTTTAGGTGGGTTGAATAACCAAATTTCTGATTCGGTTTGGTTCTTAGCCAAAACCAAACCAAGATAAAACCAAAACCGCGCCTATGTGTGTGTGTATGCATGTATTATCTCTAGTAAATTTTAAAGTTACTTTTCACTTGAACACGCTCAGAGAAAACTCCAGTCTTGCATTGTCATTTTTTCACCAATTGAAAGAAGATGTTAGAGGTTATAGAGTCAAAAATTAAGCAATTGAGTTTTGAAATTTTGAATTTGTTTGATGCGTTATTGGAGGGGCTTATAGTTGAGGGGCTCGAGCACTTGATGCATTGGTTAATGTCAATGCTATAATTGTAATAGTCTAATAGATTATTTTTAGTCATCTCTGCAATATATTTTATTCTATCTTCAGTATATACTTTTAATTTTTGGGGAACTGATAAACATTCTTGCTTGTTATCGAATATATGGTCTCCGTTGTTTTATATAGCGCATATTTTAGTTTTAAAGCATGCTTGATATAATTCTCATTGTCGATTTTGTCATTAAGTTAATTGCTCGATGTAAGTTTTATGTTAAATTTTATTGAAAACTTAAACTTTTTTGTTGTTTTAATTGGTTTTGGAACCGAAATCGCACCAATTAAAACCGCACCGCACACTTTAAAACCGCACCGCACCAATCACAAGCGGTTTCTGGTGCGATTTTGAATATTTCAAACCGTGACTTAAAAAGCGGTTTTGCCATGCGATTTAACTTCAAACCGCATCTACGCTTCACCTTAAATGGTATGAACAAGTCTAGGGTAATTTCAGATATTTATTGTTGGCGTTTTTAATTTATATTTATTTTTATATCGGAGTTATTCCGATAGTCAAGCATTTTGATGTATTTGTTTGTTCAAGGTACATATTTTTATCTCACTATTTAATACTAATTTGACGAACAAACGAATTTTGAAGTAAACATACAAATAACTATTGCACCCAAAAAAAAACAACTAAATTGCTGATAACTATTATTCTATTAACGCTATAAAATAAAATTTTAATAAAATAATAATAATCAGTGTCAGTACTCAGCAGAGCACACCGGATCCACAGAGTGCTGCACCTGCAATGGTTGAATGGAATCTCTTTCCCTCTCTAAACTTATTAAATTTTTTCTCTCTCGTAGTTTGAGCTAGTTCTGCTCAAGAGGGAGAAGAACTCAAGAAAAAAGACCCATCACTCCAATTCAATACTACTCCACTAATCAAGTACCACTAACAGAATTAACCCAGAAACAGAGAAATTAATAACACCATCATTCCTCAAGTAGTCATCAGTAATAATATTGATATTTCTCCCTCCTCAAATCCTATACTCAGTAACATTCAGAATCCTTTTCCCCCAAAAAAATCTACCAATAAAAGAAGGAAAAGTAAAAAAAAGAAAATTATATATACATGATGTTCATCCGTGTGCTCTGTTTATATCTCAAAGAAGAAAAAAGCAGAGGAAATTCATGGAGGGTTGTTTTAGAGAGAGAAAAAGCACTCTCTCTCTCTCTCTAACCCTTTTGAATTAAATCTGTAGTATTTTCATCAAGAATCAGAGTAATCTCTCCAGCAGATGAGCATGGTGACACAGCGCCTCATGATGTAAAATCTAGCTCTTTGTTCCTTCACAAGACTAGCACACTTTCTAGTAAAAGCACACCTCCTGTGATTTGATGATTTTGATGAAGAAGATGAATTTCTCACCAGGGATGAAGTTGAAGAGCTTCTTCTCGATCCTTCTTTCTTGGACAATTTCCATTTCTCATCTAAATAAAACTGCTGGGGTTGCGATGAAGTTGTAGTTGAACCAGTACTAACTGTATCAGTCATTAATACAGAGTACTTCTAAGAAATGAAACTCAAACCTCCTCTGGGCTTTCTTTTCGGGACAACAAAAAGAAGAGAGAGAAAACAATGGAGTAAATCACAGTTTTTTCGTTGAAGATGATGAGAGAGGGAGGAGTGGTATCAATATTTATAAGGAGAAGACAGAAAATAAAAATAAATAAATAAATAAAAGGAAGCAGATGGGTGTGGCAGTGGTTATCACCTGGGCCTTCTTTGCCTAGGGAGTCACAATTTTTATATTAATTAAATTAATTTAATTTAAAAGAATTTAAAGGACAAAGTCTTAAAAATAGAATTATAATAATGAGGTGGGTTCCCAATACACTCACAAAATGGGCATATTTAATTAAGAAGGGGAAGGTATTAAATGCAAAACCATCCAAATCTCACTGAACTTTTTTACTACTACTGTGAATTTTTTATTCAGAGTTAGTTTATGGAGCTTGAAGTAAAGTGGTATGAATTGTCTTGGGGATAAAAAGGAAAATATAACAGAAATGGAAGGAGAAAAGAGAGACACACACATTATTGTGGCTTTTTTCATTTATGGGGGGTTATATTTATTGGAAAGGAATTCTTACTGAGCGTGTGGGGCTGTCACATTATAGTCATAGGGCCTCTTCCTGTTTTTTTTTTTTTCTCTGTCAAACTTCAGATTTCAGTACATGTGCACGTATAGTTATACTGTGTTTGGAACTTTTTTTTGAACAAATATAATTAAAATCAGGTTAAATGATATTTTTATCTTTTTAAATTATCATTCATTTTTAAAATTGTCTTTAAAATTTAATTTTCTCCAGTTAGATCCTTAAAATAACATTTCCTACTCGATTTAAATCCAACCTGACTTATTTTGACCAAATTTTGTCCTACCCAACCAAGTTTGACTTAAACCTAATTTTTATTATTTTAAAATAAAATAAATATTTTTAATATTTTAAAATTAAATAATTATTTTAAAATTATTTATTTTTAATATTTTAAAATAAAATATTTTTTTAAAAATAATTATTATTTTTAATATTTTAAAAGAAAATATTATGTTTAAACAAAGTTAAAACAATATTTTAATTTAATATTTTAAAATAAAATATTTTCTAAAAATAATTTGAAAATAATAATTATTTTTAATATTTTAAAATAAAATATTCTTTTTAAAATAGTTAATATTTTTTATATTTAAAATAAAATATTGTTTCTAAAAAGTTTTAAAATAATTTTTATTTTAAGGAAAACACATTAGAAATGTGATGCCCCCAAAATAGGTATGAACAACCAATTCTGAGTCGCCAAATACATGGTACAGAATTATAATACAAACTTAATTTATACAACTATCGTGCAGAATAAGACAACTGTGACGCCCCCAAAATCGGTATACATCACCTATTCTGAGTCGCCAAATACATGGTACAAAATTCAAATACAACTTAATTATACAACACTCGTGTAAAATACGACTAAACATATGCTGTGAGTTTTAATACAAATATTGTCATCTAGACAATATACAAACTCAATGAGGTCCTCATTATATTTATTATCACACTATTTCATAGAATAGTGAGGACTACTAATGCTATTATCTGGACCATCACTCTGTTCTCCAACTAGTCCCTGCTACGTTCTCATTTCCTGAAGAGAACAATGAAAGCAAAAGGGTGAGCTCAACTAGCCCAAAGTATGAAATATTATGACTAAGATAATGCGAGAATAAATTATAATTAGCCTTCAACGATTGTTAAACCGATAAAATATAACAAACATCAAGTTTTAACTGCATAATGAACAAGTAATCCATTAGAAGAGTCAGTAGAGAATAAAATCTACAATCTTCTATGATTTAAAAGGTTTTTCATGACTTTTATCATTTGAGACTTTTTTAATAAATAATCCACATCAACCATGCACTACTGACCGAGGATATTCATTAAGTATCACAACCACAAATTATCCATACACCATAGCCAAGGATATTCGTGTATTCATCAATGGTCGTGATCATGCCAACAAGCGTCCATCAATGCACTACGGATCAATGAGGACTTTTTCCACATCATTTGTAATATTTCGATCATGATTACCGAATAATCCCCAGTCATTATAATCGTACTCAAGTCCATCTATGCACTACAGTGCCAATGGAGATGACTTTCAACATATTATAAACATGAGGATGATGACAATGATATAAGAATTCAATAAAACAAGTTCAAGAATTAATTTATCCAGGAACTAATAATGTCCAAATTGTCAACATGATACTTCTTTGTAAAGTAACACTCAAGAATGCTCAGAAGAATATTTCCATGAAAATATACTGGATGAAGCGCAAATATCAAGGATATTCCACTAATTTCATGGAGTATAGAAGTCAAAACTTTAACCAACTGAGTATAATAAAGAATGGAATAACAAAAGAAATTACCAGGCATGCGATAGACCACACAGACAGGTTATTCCAACAGAATAATAAATAATGGAACCAGGTCATGCATAAACTGTGACGCCCCCAAAATAGGTCCTGTGACGCCCCCAAAATTCGGACACCCATATCTCGAATTTGGTGCATCACGTACAACTACGAATATCTTACTAAAATCAACAACGGAAATACTAGAATAATTTACATTGATATAATATAAATATTTGCGTCCCAAGGTACCGTAACCATTACTACGACAATTCAGTGATTAATTTAAACATAACTTAATCATTCTTGAATACATCATAACAAGCATAACAATAATAATAATACTTCTAGTCTTAAGGACTAAGTTATTCTGTCGCCTTGCCCTTTCCCTTGTCACCGTCTCGGAAGTCTGTACTGCTCGCCTTAATCGTAATGTTTTAGGAAGCAAGAATGAGCAACGAAGTTTGCCCAAAGCAAGTAATATAGCCGTAAGAAGAACAAGCGGTTATAGCATTTAAACCTTTCAATGGTATAATAATAATTGGTAGTTCAAGGATATCAAGAAATATCAAGAGTATTCAATAGGTGTCGCTATATAGATGAAGGATATCAACAAAATTTCGTGATTCATTCATTTCGAGGTTCAACATGAATGAGTCTTCGAAGCGATACTAAGGACTAAGAACTCTCACTAGAATTAACGATATTATTACATCTGTAATCCAATGTAAACGAGTACAACGGTGATCAACCTAAAAAGTACCCTACGTTATGCATAACATTTAATCATACTCTTCGTATGCATCGCTTGCGTCGGTTCCCAAACAATATATAATTTCCCCTTCAATGAGGGTTGTTCATCTCAGTAGATTTATGATAGTCCGCTCCAAGTCAATTAGTTTGGATAGCATAATAATAGTCTAATCGAATCAAAGGCTTAGACAATTTTTATCATGCATTTAGGAACGATAAATCCAATGTTTGCAACAACGTCAAGGTATATAAATGATTTTTGAAATAAAGCAGATATTTGCTTGAGGGCGACAATTGAATGTATACAAAGGTAAGAAGTAAGGAACTTGCAACACAATAATAATAGTGTTTGGATACTTGCTCAATGTAAATTTGAGTGAGGTTAGGGAACTTGCCTTTAGCGTTGATTGCTACTTATAGCGAAAATCACCTCAATGAACTATGTTTGTCCTATTTATGTAAGTATAGGTATTCATTAGCCAAACACACTTAATATACATATATAAACAACATGTACACATAACACATTTTCTTCTTTTTTTTCTATGTATACTGCTGCACCCATCAAAACTCATAGCTGTACACTAACATGCTCATACTTTTAACCCCTGCTAGTTTATTCACAATCTTTCTTCTTCGTAGTTCCAAGAGGTTCATTGCTTTAAGTAGACCATAACATCTATTAATCACACCGACCCCTTTTCTACGCATGTTTGCAGGCATTAGATTTATTTTCCCGAAGTTAGTAAAATTCTCTACTTAGAACTCATTCATGTAATAATAGTTTATAGCAGTATAGGAATATTTATTAATCCATCCTTATATCATGTTATGATGCTGTCTCCGAGTCCCAGGACATCTGGCCATGTCCGAAGCCGAAGACATCTGGCCATGTCTGAAGCCTAAGACGTCTGGCCATGTCCAAAGCCTAAGACGTCTAGCCATGTCCGAAGATGAAGACATATGGCCATGTACAAAGCCGAAGTCATTTAGCCATTTCCGAAGATATTACGACTTGTCCGAAGACAACACGCTTTGTCCGAAGACATCTCCGAAGTCAGCTCTTTCAGAGACTTCGTTCTACACTATTTCGACAAGGTCTAAGTTTGTTGGGTTAATTTCATTAAGACTTTACTATATGCATCTGACTTAAGGGAATTTCTTAATACATGGTCTAACACGCACCGAACCCATCATTTGGTTTTCTATGTACATGTCAAATTGCACCCATGGAGTTGTAAGTAGTGAACATGCTCTGCTTTTTTTTGAGTAGCCACAACTTGATTCCATGCAATTATTAACATATTTATGCATCTAAAGTAAACTTTCTAAACACCCTATATCATGCTAATTCATCATACTTGACCTATTAATTTAGGAAAACCGAGAATCAAACAAGACTTAAGTTAAGAACGAAGTAGAAATTATACCTTCTCGAGCTTTAACCTTGATATCTCGCATTAATCGATTTGGTAATGCTTAAGAACTAAGAATTCTTTACTCGATTTCTCCACACTCTTATCACTATAATGATCGCCATGGTGGCTTGTATTTAAAAGAAAAACATGGACTAGACACTTGCTTTACCCAATGTTGGGATTCATGGTGCAATAAAATGAACAATGGTTACTTAAGGAGTTGTTTAACCACTCCATACCAAACCACTTAGCTAGCTAGCCTGCTGCTTTATGATTAGCGACTTGAAAGTTTGCGTAAAGAGAGTTTAGCTATTTGTTCCTTGTACTTGGTGACCCTTAATTTGGGGCAAGAGAATAGATCTCGAGACATAGACAAGGGGCTAGTCGGTCGGGCCCATTGCCCCACGCCACATTTTATTAAACCAACACCTTGTACCATCAGTTAACTATTATGTTGGGTTCGAATTGGATTTTAAATAACCCAAGTTTATTGGGCTAACTCAAAAGTCCATCAATTAATTTATTGGGCTAGACTCCCAATTTATTATTTGGATTATAAACATGTAAATACTTAATTATTATGTCAATTTAATTTAATTAATTTAATTTACCCAATAACACTAAATTATACACCACCTTAATAATTATTAATAAGTTGGGTTATTTCACATAATTTAAGTTACTCACTTAATAATAATAAAAAGATTTAGTCCATCCAGACAAGCTTTCAAACCAATTCAATGATTTATTATTACTCTAGTATAATTAAATAAATTAATTATATACCACCTCTCTTATTGTCATCTTTTACTTAGTAATGCATTCCTTCTTAATTATTCCTCACTAATTTCATCATTGTGTCACACAAGACATTTCATAAACCTATCATAATTCTCCACATCTTATCAATTATTAAAAGTTAACTTTTAATTCAATTGAATTACTCACCTCATGCCATGTAAGCATTTATAAAATAAATAATCACAGGCTCTATTTATAAATATTAATATTAAATCATAAAATTTATGGGTATTACATCCTCTCCCCTTTATAAAAATTCCGTCCTCGGAATTGATACAAGGTTACACAAAAAGATGGGGATAGTCTCTCCTCATCCTATCTTCTAATTCCCATGTGGCCTCCTCGACATCGTGGTTTCGCCAAACAACCTTTACAGAAGATATAGCTTTATTTCTTAGCATTTGTTCTTTCTTATCTATTATCTGATCAGGAATTTCTTCATATGCCAGATTCTTCTCTACTTGAATGGGCTCATAGGAAATCACGTGCTTATAGTTAGACTTGTACGGACGTAGTACGGAAATGTTAAACACGTTGTGGATGTGTTCCAGTTCGGGTGGCAAAGCAACTTTGTATGCCACTTCGCCCACTCGCTTCAATATCTCGAATGGCCCTATGAACCTCGGACTCAATTTTCCTTTCTTTCCGAATTTAATCTTTCCCTTCTAAGGAGATACCTTCAAAAACACAAAACTCACCGACTTCAAAGTCGGTTCGGACGATGCAAGTCGACATACTTCTTTTGGCGATCTTGAGCTGCTACCAATTTGCCCCTTATTGTTGCTACCACGTCGGCCGTTTGCTGGACTAATTCTGGTCCTAAAAGTCATCGTTCTCCGACTTTATCCCAACATAATGGTGTTCTACACTTTCTCCCGTAAAGAACTTCATATGGCGGCATACCGATACTCACATGATAGCTATTATTGTAAGCGAATTCTACTAATGGTAAATGGTCGTCCCAATTTCCCTTGAAGTCCATCACGCAAGCTCTAAGCATGTCCTCCAACATTTGTATGGTTCATTCACTCTACCCGTCAGTTTGAGGGTGATAAGCAGTACTTAATCTCAATTGAGTTCCCATTCGTTCCTACAAACTTTTCCAGAATTTTGACGTGAAACGCGGATCTCGATCGGAGACAATCGACATCGGCACTCCATGTCGCGATACGATTTTCTTTACATACAAATTTGCTAACTGGTTCAAATTGAATCGAATCTTGATGGGTAAAAATGAGTTTGTCTTTGTTAGTCGGTCCTGATAACCCAAATGGCATCATAACCCTTCCGTGTAACCAGGAAGTCCAACCACGAAGTCCATCGTAATGTGCTCCCATTTCCATTTCGGAATTTCCAATGGTTGAAGTAGTCCTTGGTCTCTCGGTGTTCTCTGCTTTGACTCTTTGACAAGTAAGACATCTGCTAACACATTCTGCAACCTCTCTTTTCAAATTAGGCCACCAAAAATGATGACGAAGATCCTGGTACATTTTTGTGCCTCCTGGATGTACAAAATACGTCGTATTGTGTGCTTCGTGTAGGATTTCCTCTCTCAGTTCGATTACAGTTGTCACCCATACTCGACCCTTAAACCTCAATATACCGTCCTTATCTACTTTGAACCTTTCTTCCTTATCTTCTACTATTCTCTTCTTTATCGTCTCACATTCTTCATCTTTCTCTTGTGCTTCCTTTATTTTATCCAATAACGTCGGGTGAGCTCTCATCATGAGTAATTTTCCTTCCGCTTCTTTTGGTTCCTCCACCTCTATTTCCAACTTTTCCATTTCTCTTATTAATTCCTCTTGAGTTGTCAATTTGAATAACTTCTCCCTTCCTTTTTTGCTCAAAGCGTCGGCTACAACGTTTGCCTTTCCCGGGTGATAAAGAATTTCACAGTCGTAATCCTTGATTAGTTCCAACCACCTTCTTTGTCGCATGTTCAACTCCTTTTGTGTGAAGATATATTTCAGACTCTTGTGATCCGTATATATATCACATTTTTCTCCATACAAATAGTGCCTCCAAATCTTTAATGCAAAGACTACCGCCGCTAACTCCAAGTCATGGGTAGGGTATCGTTTTTCGAAAACTTTCAACTGTCGTGAGGCATATGCAATGACCGTGCCATGTTGCATTAGCACACAACCAATTCCTCTATGCGATGCATCACTATACACCACAAATCTTCTCGTATTATCTAGTAATGATAATACAGGCGCCTCACTCAACCTCCTCTTCAATTCTTGGAAACTCTCCTCGCATTTGTCCGTCCATACGAACTTCTCTGTCTTCCTCGTTAGATTGGTCGGTGGGGTTGCTATCTTAGAAAAATCTTGGATAAATCTTCGATAGTACCCATTAAACCTAAGAAACTCCTAACTTCATTGGCGTCTTTGGTCGTTCCTTCGATTCTTACCGCTTCCACCTTTGCGGGATCCACGGAAATTCCATTTTGATCTATCACATGTCCTAGAAATTGAACCCTTTCCATCCAAAATTCACATTTTGAAAATTTAGCGTACATCTTTTCCCTTCTCAATGCTTCCAATACCATCTTCGTGTGTTTAAGGCTCTTCCTTCGTCTTTGAATAAATCAAAATGTCATCGATAAATACTACTACGAACTTATCTAAGTATGGCTGAAACTTCGGTTCATCAAGTCCATGAATCTGTCTTAGGAGCATTGGTTAACCCAAATGACATCACTAAAAATTTGTAATGTAATAGAGTAGTAGAGTTAAACGCCGTCTTTTATATGTCCTCCTCTCGCACTTTCAACTCGATGATAACCTGTTCACAAATCTATCTTGGAAAACACTTTGCTCCCTTGAGTTGATCGAAAAGGTCGTTTATCCTTGGCAATGGATATCTATTCTTAATTGTCACTCGGTTCAACTCCGATAATCGTCATGAGCCTCATTGATCCATCCTTTTTTCTTTACAAACAACACTGGTGCTCCCCAAGGAGACACTTGGCCGAATGTAACCCTTATCTAGTAAATCTTGTAATTGAATCATCAATTCCTTCATTTCTACTGGCACCATACGATATGGGGCTTTCAAAATTGGTGCGGTTCCCGGTGCCAAGTCTATTATGAATTCGATTTCTCTGTCTGGCGGAAGACCAGGCAGTTCGTCTGGAAACACGTCTTGGAAATCTCTGACCACTGATATATCTTTCATTTCTATTCCCTTTTTCTGAAAGTGTCCACTATATAGGCTAAATAACCTACACATCATTTCTTAACAATTTCTTAGCTTTGCATCATCGTAAGGCAACACGATTGCTTGAGCGACGATTTAGCCACCAGTAAAACACTACCTTAGGCCGATTTGAGGTCCGAAGGTTCACAATCTTCTTTTGACAATCGATTATCGCGCGTGGTAGGATAACCAATCCATTCCTAATATCATCATCAAATTCTCCCAGTTTAATCGGAATTAAGTCTATGTTTAGTTTATGACCTCTAATGTTTGCACAACAGCTTTTGATTAAACAAACTCATGGGAATTACTTCCTTATTCGCAATCTCTACGTTCAATGAATTTTCTAAATGTTCGGGAGGTATGTTTAGTCGATTAACAAATTCTTTGATAATAAAGGAATAGGTAGCACCCGAATCAAATAATACATAGGCATTTATATTATTGATTGGGAGAATACCTGACACCACATCCCTTGCAGTCACTGCGTCTTGGATAGTCATGTTAAAGGTTCGGGCAGTCGGTCGATTGGATTGCGTTGGTCCGCCGATCATCAGCTTGCTGCCCCCTCCTTGTTGGCCGCTTCCTCCGTTGCTCCCCTTCTTTGGGCAATCCTTGATTTGATGCTCAGTTGAGCCACACGCAAAACATCCCTTGATCTTTTTCGGCTTTGGGCAGTTGGGTGAAATGTGCCCTTCTTGGCATGATTGTAGCAGACAGTATGCGCCCTTCCAAACATTCCCTTGATGGTTCTTCCCACATTTCGAACAAGCTTCACTTCTTTTCTTAAACCCTCCTTGATAACTTTTCTCGATTGGTTGATGTTTGGTGGTTGTGTTGTTGTTGTTGTTCTTTGTTGTCGTTGTTGCGGTTATCCCATTTCCTCTTCCCGAGATAACTTCCACCATCGCTACTCCTCCACGAGTTTCTCCCCAACATTCTTGTTCTTTCTTCTCCTTGTTGTATTGGCTCAATGCCTCGCTACCTCCTCAACAATTATCGCTTCTCCAATAATATGGCGAACGAGTCGATTTGAAGGATCGACACCTTGTTGAACAACCAAGGTGTTAGTCCAAGTTCAAGCGTCGAGATTTCCTTTCTTCAAAGGTCTCTTGATGTGTTGCGAATCGTGCGAGTTCATTGAACTTGGCTGGCGCATGTCGTGCACATCATCTCCCCTTGTTTTAGTTCTAGAAACTTTATCTCCATCATATTCTTCATGCTCTTCTTGAAGTAATTCTCGAAGAACAAAGTCTTAAACCTTTCCCGGGTTATAGTCCTTCTCCCGCCTCCTCTGTTGATTTGCTTCCCACCAAAGAGTTTGCTTCACCCCTCATCATATATGTAGCGAACACGGTTTTCGGTCTTCACCCACACGAGCAATGGCGAAGGCTTTCTCCATTTCCTTGATCCACGTTTGCTTACAATAGGATCGGTAGTACTATGAATTAGGAGGTCCTACACTCTTAAAGTCCTTGAAGTTCATGACCGAGCTACTTGGGGATTGAGTGTTACTTGTTCATTTCTTCCCTAAGAGCCTCCCCTAACAAATCTACAAGCCTACGAATGGGATCTACTTGTCTCTCTCATCATTAACCAAACTCTTAGGTCTGCAGTTAATCTACGTCTGGCGGCATTTTTTTACGCATCATAAAACTTCCTTTTTTTTATTATCTAATTATATTACTTAAACAATTCTCCATAAAAGGAATAAGATTTCAGAATACATTTCAGAACAAGATCATTTATATTCATATGCCAAATTGTTACCTTACATGATTATCTCTAGCATACTTCTATAAATGACACAACTTATCCCCTAATATCACAAAAGATGGGGACAACCATTAACATACTACCCCTCTAATATAACTTAAAAGTTTGGGGCTTACAATTATCTCACATTCTACATAAAAGACTGAAATTACAACAACAGATAATACACTACATAATGAACTACAACTAATAACTTTTAACGCCTAGACTTAATCTATCATTCCGCGCTCCACAACGCTCTGGTACTCCCTCTGAGTAATGTGCACCACCAAATCTCGGCTTATGGTGTCTTTGGAGTGCATCCTCGCTTTCTGCACGGGTAGTGATTTACCCCATCAATCAGTCTCTCCATGGCCGTGCGCACTGTATAGCCCATCCTATTTATCTTCCTCCTTTTGCACCTCACTTCATCTTCTAGATCGTTAGCCCTATCATTGGCCCCTTCCCACTTCTCTTCGAAATGGACCCTATCCATTACCTCCATCCCTAACTGAGTACGGATAGCTTCTCTTCTCCATCCTCTCGCTCAACTCCTCTGCTCCATCTCTTCCAACTCCCCGCCAGGTTCTACATTCCTAGCCACTTATACAGTGAAACAAAGCCCCCATCTAGATTCTGTCCTCTTACGGTGAGCAATCTCTACCTCCATCTCTGCATCACTAACTTTCTCTGGTGGTCTTCGTCCCCTCGACTTTTGGAATTCGGACTCCCGTCCCTAGCCTCGACCTCTAACTCCTCAACTCGCACCCTAACTCTAAAATCTGCTCCTCATACTCCCCCAACATCCTATCTTCAAAAGTAACCTCGTCTGAGTCCCCCATGGGCTCATCCACCATACTGACTCCTCCATGGGCTCCTTCCTTGGATCGAGACTCCTCGGGTATTAGCTCCATCTCCTCTTCCTCATCATCATCATCGATAGGGACTACAGTTAATATAGGGCTCGCCATCAATGGTGGTGCCTCATATACCACGTGTATGTCACGCGCGGCTCCTCTTCTACTACTCTATTAGGTCCTCCATATCCGTCGTCATCCTACAATCACCAACACAAGACAAAACAAACAACAACTCCATTAGAATGATAAATAACATAAGTTCATTGTATAGAATGAAGTTATATTCTATAACACACTAAGTCCATCTCTATGAATACTCTATAAGAGTTTCATCCCTTTCTATCTTCCAAGTTCTCCTAAGTTATAATCTAAGGGCTCTCGCTCCTAAGGTTTATAACTATGGCTCTGATACCAACCTGTGACGCCCCCAAAATTTGGACACCCATATCTCGAATTCGGTGCATCACGCATAACCATTCTGAATATCTTACTAAAATCAACAACGGAAATACTAGAATAATTTACATTGATATAATATAAATATTTGCGTGCCCAAGGTACTGCAGTAACCATTACTACGACAATTCGGTGATTAACTTAAACATAACTTAATCATTCTTGAATACATCATAACAAGCATAATAATAATAATAATACTTCATTCTTAAGGACTAAGTTATTACGTCAGCCTTGCCCTTTCCCTTGTCTCATCTCAAGTACCGCCTTGCCTGCCTTAAGCTGTAATGTTTTAGGAAGCAAGAATGAGCAACGAGTTTGCCCAACCAAGTAATATAGCCGGAAGAACAAGCGGTTATAGCATTTAATCCTTTCAAGGGTATAATAATAATTGGTAGTTCAAGGATATCAAGAAATATCAAGAGTATTCAATAGGTGTGTCGCTATGAATGAATGATATCAACAAAATTTGTGATTCATTCATTTCGAGGTTCAACATGAATGAGTCTTGAAGCAAATACTAAGGACTAAGAACTCTTACTAGAATTAACGAGATTACTAATGTAATCCAATGTAAACGAGTACAACGGTGATCACTTAAAGTACACTACGTTATGCATAACATTTAATCATACTACTACGTATGCACGTCGGTTCCCCGATAATATATAATTTCCCTTCAATGAGGGTTGTTCATCTCGAGAGATTTACGATAGTCCGCTTTCAAGTCAATTGGTTTGGATAGTATAATAATAGTCTAGTCGAATCAAAGGCTTAGACAATTTTTATCATGCATTTAAGAACGATAAATCCAATGTTTGCAACAACGTCAAGGTATATAAATGATTTTCGAATAGAAACAGATATTTGCTTGAGACGACAATTCGAATGTATACAGTGTAAGAAGTAAGGAACTTGCAAACACAATAATAATAGTGTTGGATACTTGCTCAATGTAAATTTGAGTGAGGTTAGGGAACTTCCCTTTAGCGTTGATTGCTACTTATAGCGAAAATCACCTCAATGAACTATGTTTGTCCTATTTATGTAAGTATAGGTATTCATTAGCCAAACACACTTAATATACATATGTAAACAACATGTACACATAACACATTTTCTTTTCTTTTTTTTCTATGTATACTGCTGCACCCATCAAAACTCATAGCTGTACACTAACACACTCATACTTTTGACCCCTGCTAGTTTATTCACAATCTTTCTTCTTCGTAGTTCCAAGAGGTTCATTGCTTTAATAGACCATAACATCTATTAATCCCACCGACCCCTTTTCTACGCATGTTTGCAGGCATTAGATTTATTTTCCCGAAGTTAGTAAAATTCTCTACTTAGAACTCATTCGTGTAATAATAGTTTATATAAAGTATAGGAATATTTATTAATCCATCCTTATATCAAGTTATGATGTTGTCTCAAAGTGCCGGGACATCTCGCCATATCGAAGCCGAAGACATCCGCCATGTCCGAAGCTTTAAGGCGACGTCCGGCCATGTCAGAAGATGAAGACATATGGCCATGTCTGGCCGAAGTCATTTAGCCATGTCCAGAAGATATTACGACTTGTCCAGAAGACAACACGCTTTAATCAAGACATCTCCAAGTCACTCTTTCAGAGACTTTGATTACACTATTTCGACAAAGTCTAAGTTTATCGGGTTAATTTCATTAAGACTTTACTATGTCATCATCTGACTAAGTGGAATTTCTTAATACATGGTCTAACACAACCGAACCCATCATTTGGTTTCTAAGTGCGGTGCGGCAAATTGTACCCATGGAGTTGAGCGTTGAACATGCTACTGTTTTGCAGAGAGTAGCCACAACTTGATTCGTGCAATTATTAACGTATTCATGCACTAAAGTAAACTTTCTAAACACCCTATATCATGCTAATTCATCATACTTGACCTATTAATTTAGGAAAACCGAGAATCAAACAAGACTTAAGTTAAGAATGAAGTAGAAATTATACCTTCTCGAGCTTTAACCTTGATATCTCGCAGACACCCGATTTGGTAATGCTTAAGAACTAAGAATTCTTTACTCGATTTCTCCAACACTCTTATCACTATAACAGACTGCCATGGTGGCTTGTATTTAAAGAGAAAAGCATGGACTAGACACTTGCTTTACGCAATGTTGGAATTCATGGTGCAATAGAAATGAACAATGGTTACTTAAGGAGTTGTTTAACCACTCCATACCAGCCACTTAGCTAGCCCTGCATGCCTATGATTAGCAGCTTGAAAGTTTGCGTAAAGAGAGTTTAGGCTACTGTTCCTTGTACTTGGTGACCCTTAATTTGGGACAAGAGAATAGATCTCAGATATAGACAAGGGGCTAGTCGGTCGGGCGCATTGCCCCACGCCACATTTTATTAAACCAACACCTTGTACCATCAGTTAACTATTATGTTGGGTTCCGAATTGGATTTTTAAATAACCCAAGTTTATTGGGCTAACTTAAAAGTCCATTAATTAATTTATTGGGCTAGACTCCCAATTTATTATTTGGATTATAAACATGTAAATACTTAATTATTATGTTTGCAATTTAATTAACTTAAGTTACCCAAAAACACTAAATTATACACCACCTTAATAATTATTAATAAGTTGGGTTATTTCACATAATTTAAGTTACTCACTTAATAATAATAAAAAGATTTAGTCCATCCAGACAAGCTTTCAAACCAATTCAATGATTTATTATTACTCTAGTATAATTAAATAAATTAATTATATACCACCTCTCTTATTGTCACCTTTTACTTAGTAATGCATTCCTTCTTAATTATTCCTCACTAATTCCATCATTGTGTCACACAAGACATTTCATAAACCTATCATAATTCTCCACATCTTATCAATTATTAAAAGTTAAATTTTAATTCAATTGAGTTACTCACCTCATGCCATGTAAGCATTTATAAAATAAATAATCACAGGCTCTATTTATAAATATTAATATTAAATCATAAAATTTACGGGTATTATAGGTCCATTTCATCCAACCCATTCTGAGTCGCCAAATACATGGTACAGAAAACAACTACAACTTTATTACAACAATTGTCGTACAAAATACAACAACACATATGCTGTGAGTTTGGATACAAATATATACCAAATGTGACACATGTCCCAACCGTGGACAGCACCTCACAGTGACACCTTACATAAAGGTATAGTCAAAAACTGTTTTAGAAACTAAAATCTTTGGGAAGTGCTCAAGGAAACCTTCGATACATGGGAGGCCATGCATCTACAGGTTATGATAGATATCATATGGCCACATGAAATTATCCTTGGTTGATGATAGACCCCTCAAAAAAAAAGAAGATTACTATCATATTCTTCCCAATGGTAAGTCTTCTCTTGACATATCATTATCTCCATTGTCTCTAATTGAGAATTATACTTCAAACAAACACCAAGATTATATAGGTAGTGCTCATTATATATACTCAAAGCAAGTGGATGAGCACATCCTCGCCTCTTATGATGATACGAGGTTATATGTCATTAGACATCTTGTATGATAGTGAAAAAACACCCTTCCAACGTTGGGTTCGCCTCACCCTCAACTGCTATAGACCACCGTTCTATCCTCCTGTTATGCCCCACTCGACCCAGCTACACTTTTATTACCTGAAAGGAATTGTGAAGCAAAAGGGTGAACACAACTTGCTCAGTAAAGAATATCATGACTAAAGATAATTAAATTATCAATATCCTTCATCAGTAATGAATCAGAGATTTAGAACATATGGTAGATGATAAAAATTTCAACCATAGTTGCAGCGGAACGAGCAATCCATTAGAAGAGTCAAATAGACTATGAAGTCTATTATCTTATCCATGTTAAAAATCTACCAACAATGTTTTATCTCTGTAACATCAATCAACAATTCTGGTCCACAATCATATGAATAACTCATAATCATAATTGTAGTTCTAAATTCCTCTTCTCATCCAGGACGAAGATAATTTTCATCACCTATCTTTACCTGAAACATCAAAGATCATGGTTACACTAAATCACATTTCTTGTTCATAATCATACTAATAACTTCATCTTTGCACTACTACTTAAAGATATTCATTTGTATCACCAGTTGGTCGTGTTCATCTCTCAAACACTGTTCATCTTTACACTACGCCAAAGATATTCAACAACATGTCATCTTTCAGACACTACTGGCCAAAGATATTCATCAACAATTCATTTTGCTACCATGGCCAAAGATATTCCTCAACAGATTCATATTTGCACTCAAAGCCAAATATATTCATCAACAGATTCATATTTGCACTTCTGGGCCAAATATATTATTATCTCAAAGAAATATATAATCATTTGAATTTATATAAACAATAATTATAACCATGTTAATCATTTCACCTTTGCACTTAAGCTAAAGATATTCAATTATAAATTCAATGGTCACGATCATACCAGTCAACAATTCAACTTTGCACTACTGGCCAAAGAGAACCCATAGTCATGATCATACCAAAAATCTACCCATCTTTACACTCAAGTCAAAGAGAAATATCATCATTAGGGTTATAAAAATATTATATATGATAATAAAAATAATATGATCAACATACATTTTTAATCTCAAGAGTAATATTCATAAATCAACTATAATTTGGTTAGAAAAAGAAACCAATTTTTTCAAGAATAGTAACTCGTGAATAGTAATCCATGAATAGTAACTTCGTGAATAGTAACTCATGAATAGTAACTCGTGAATAGTAACTCATGAATAGTAAACTTGAGACACAAAAGGTAGAAATTCCATAATAAAATCCATACCAATATTTCGGTATAATGATATTGAAATAACATTTCTTAAACTTATAAACAATTTATTTTAATTGTTTACACTTTACTAAATAATGCATTTAATCATTCTAAAATGCCAAACTCATAAGATTTCATCACCAATAACCAAAACCCTCATAAAAAATCTGCATATAACTCATGTATGATTCTCAAGCCATAAAATCATATTTTCCAATTTTCTTACTTCACATAACATATTTAATTCATTTACTCATAACTAGTCCATTTTCATGAAAAATACCAAATCAGTTCCAAAAATATTTCTTTTACGGGATTTAGCGAGAATATAGTCCCATATTGAACATATATTTTTTCGAATTTTTAAAATTCATTTACTATTTTTATATGGCCAAAATTGCGAATATTTAGACATTTATCGTAAATTATACTTTTATCCAAAATTCGAAATTCACAGAGTACTACTTGATATTATATAGATGTACTCCCAATAAAAATTTCATCAATTTTGGATTTAACCACAAGGAGTTATAAACGGTTACTTTTAAAATAGTCTTTTCTCATAAAATTCATAACTCTTAATCTATACATCCAAAAATCACCATTTTTGGACACAATCAATAAAACTCATCAAATCTTCATTTTAAATTTTTCCAGAATTTTCTGAAGGACGGAAGAAGTACGAACTGAAAAACATAATAACCCTTAAAATCCCTTACTATCCCTTACCTCAAAAGAGCAGCACTTCTGACTGGATATCGGATATGACGTTGAAGGAAACTTGCACTGATGAATATCAACTCACCAAGTATCTAAATACTCACAAAATACACTCAATAATCTAGAGAGAAAAAGAGAGAAAACTTATAAATTCTGGTGTGATTTTCAATTCTAACTTAGCTCTCTATTTATAGGAAAATGTTGTTAAGCAAGCGAGACTTTAACTGCTAGCACCGATGGCTTTACCACTACTATTCCATCCACCAAAAATCAGCCATCTTCCCCAACAACCAAAAAAGTGGGGCCCACCCATTTCTAGAATTTTCCACCAAAATTATTTATAAACCTAATTTTGAATCGATCACCTCTTAAAATTCATAACAAATCATTCGTTCATTTTTAATGGTTCAAAATTTATGAACATATACTCAACTTATATATGTATAGCATATCCAAAAATTACAACGATCCAACGGTCAGATTAAAAATTATAAATCACACAATAAAGTCGTAAGAACAATCGATTTGATCTTTTAATACCTCTAATCCGATAAAATACCGATAAAATACCTCAACATTAATTCCTTCATTTATAACCACATAAATAAATCCATCATTTATATCCACATAAAATAAATATTTCATTATCATATAAATCAATAATTAATTATTCACAAATAATATTACGAGAATCACAATAATGACAACGAGTAGGTCCCGAGGAAAGAGGGCTTTCAGATAAGAATTTTTCCTTACTAAGCGCGCAATTAGGTGACCAAACCTCTCCTCGATGTAACTTTCTAGACATTGCCAATAATGCTATCTAATAATATTATTCAAATAAAATGAATTATTGATCTAATAATGGAGATCTTATCACGTTGACAATTATTGAAACAACAATAATATAAAATATCAACGCAACAATTATTGATTGATAAAATAAAATATTGAGCGATAATTCTTTGTAACAATTATTGAGTAGTGCCTTCTTACGTAAGAATCAATAATTTAAAATCTGTGTAATATCTGGTACTACTCTTTGTTCAATAACGCAGACATTCGTATTTTAACCATAGGGTATTCCAATGTGTTAGCAGTAATAACTAACTGTGAATTATTTATAAAAACTCAATTTTTTGTCATTTTCTTCATCCGAAGCGGTTATTCGTTATGGGGCCCCTAAATGGGCATTGCTACTATTTGTCAATACGAATATTTTCGACGAGAAAGAATATTCCATGACCAAACGAATATTCCCAGACAATAATGAATATTTTATAACCACTTGTGTATTTTGAAAAAATTCATATATCACCCTTAACTTTAACCTTTTATCAATTTAACCATTTACTGAATAGTTATTATAAGAAAATTGAATATTTTTATTTTATAAAATTCGGGGTCTTACATAAACGCACCGACATGATATTCCAACAGAATAATAAACAACGGAACCACGTCATGCGTAAATACATAGACAGGATATTCCAACAGAATAATAAATAATGGAATAATAGAAGAATTTCACCAAGTATAGGGTATCCACGTATCTGAGTTATTCCAACAGTAATAATAAAGAATGGAATAACAAAAGAATTTCACCAATAAGAAAGAAGGAATACCACTGAGCGAGTACAATGAAATAATAATATTCCTTCTAGTAAAGAAGAGTATTTTATTTGGTAGGCGAGGATATACTCAAAGAAAACTTGTACTACGTTCAAAGCTTTCTTAAACTCTAAAGAAATACGCTCAAGATTATAGAAGAAGAACTCTCTATATAGTTTCTCTCTCAGAGTTTTCGGTGAATTAAGTAAAAAATAATGAAGGAATGAGCTTCTATTTATAGAAGAATGAATTGCGATAGTAACTAATTCATGAACGGTCCAGATTAATTTACTTTAAGCGGACGGTCAGATTGGTTTACAATAAAATATAATATATTCTATTTATAATCTAATAAAGCGAATAACTTTATAAAAGTATTACATTTTTATATAAAAAGATTTTACTATGTAAACACTATGCAGAGACTTACGCAAATACTATGCATAATAAAATATAATATATTCTAATTATTATCTAATAAAATAGATAATTTTATAAAAGTATTACATTTTTATATAAAAAGATTTTACTATTAGTCTAATAAAAGCGAAAAACTTTATAAAAGTATTACTTTTTTATAAAAAGCTTTTACATTTTATTACATTAATAATACTAATAAAACAAAACTCATCATCATTATTATAATTCACAATATTAATCCACCGTGTCGTTCCCATGAAAAAGAGGGGCTTTCAATAAGGATTTCTCCTCGTTGCACGCATGATTAGGTGACTAAACCTCTCCTGAAAGAACTTACAGACATCGTTAATATTACAAATAATAATATTAATAACTTTGTCATCTCAATTATTGATTATAAAATATTGACAATAATTGAATCAAATAACGTGAGATCTTATGCAGTAATTAATGTAACAATAATTGAATAAAACTAAGTGACTTCTCACGTAAGCATCAATAATCAATACCTGTGTACTCTTTTGCCAGACTGGCGTATTCTTTGTCAAGGTGTTTCAACAGTTAACGGTAAAACTTTCGCCATTATTTTCATAAAGTATTTTTGTCATTTTCTCAATCAAACAATAATTCCATTGTGGGGTCCACCAATGATTGTGCCATTATCACGAATATTCCATGTTAAACGAATATTCCCCAGCCAATCGAATATTATATAACAACTTCGTACTTTTACAAAATTTATAAATATTACCCACAACTATAACATTATATCAAATTCATTCCATAATATTCAAAAATGATATTTATAGAAAATTCATCTTTATTCATAAAAGTTGGGGTCTTACAACAACACAATAGCTGAGAGTTTTAACACGAATATTGTCTCGTAGAAAATATCCAAACTCAAATAGAGTCCTCATTACAATTATTATCACACTATTTAATAGAATAGTGAGGACTACTATAGCAACCATCTTGGACCGTCACTCCATTCCCCGACTAGTCCCAACTATATTCTCATTTCCTGAAGAGAACAATGAAAGAAAAGGGTGAGCTCAACTAGCCCAGTAAAGAATATTATGACTAAGATAATGTAGAATAAATTATTCTTAGTCTTCAACAGTATAAAAATTGATAGAATACAATAGATAACAAGTTTAACTGCAGCTGAACAAGCAATCCATCAGAAGAGTTAAGTAGAGTATGATGTCTACTATTTTCTATAATCTAAAAGTTCATCATCAATATTTTTTCTCTGTAACACAACTCGATAAATAATCTACATCATCGAATTATACATGCACTACGGGCCAAGGATATTCGTTATTATCACCAGTGGTCATGATCATGCTAAACAACTGTCTATCAATGTAATACGGGCCAATGAGGACTTTTACCACATCATTTGTCTGTAACATTATAGGTCATGATTATACCGATACATAATTTCTGGTCATAATCATACCAATCAACAGTACATATATGTACTACGGGCCAAAGATGACTTTTACCACAATATAAGCATGAGGATGATGACAATGATATAAAGAATCAATCAAATGATATCAATGATAAATATTAGAGATTTATAATTCAATTTATTCAGAGTTCAAGAATGTCCAAATTGTCAACATGATAACTAATTGTAGAGTAAAATTCAAGAATGATATTCATGTATCAAAAATAATTTGGACAAAAAAGAAATCAATTTTTGTCGTGAATAATACTCCGTAAATAGTACCGTATATATGAATAATGCCTATGAATTGTACCTCGTGAAGAGTACCCGAATGAATAGTACCCCGAATGAAAATATTAAAATTTGATAAGAAAGTTCAGACCAATATTCCAATGAAACGATACTAGATGAAACGCAAAATTCAAAAATATTCTACTAATTTCAAGGAGTATAGAAGCAATACTTATCAAAATAAATGTAGATTTAGGAATATGAAACAAAATAATATTACTTACATACTATAGAGTATGGAAGTAAATAATATTTCTTACGAATATTGAAAGAAAATAATATTTCTTACGAATATTGAACGAAGATAATATCCCTTATGAATATTGAATGAAAATAATATTTCTTACGAATATTGAACGAAAATAATATTCCTTACGAATATTGAACGAAAATAATATTCTTTACAAATACAAAAAATAATATATCTAACGAATATGAAATAAATCATACCCCTTACCTTAAAAAGAGAGTAAATCTGACTGGTATGGTGGATATATTCTTGAAGAAAACTTGTACTATTTTCTACACTCAAAGTATCCTTATACTAGAAAGAAATACACACAATATTATAGAAGAAGAATTCTCTAATTCTGGTGTGATTTTCATTTCTTAATTAAGCATCCTATTTATAGGAGAATGACAGGGCACTATTTGGACGCACAGTAAAAAAAAGTTCACACGGACGATTTCGGAAAATTTTTTGATTTTCACTATGCAACACTATGCAATAAAATATTCTAATAAAACGAAAACTTTATATAAAATATAATATATTCTATTTATAATCTAATAAAAAGAATAACTTTATATATAATATATAAATTATTATGTTTTATATAAAAAGTTTTCTGTTTTATTACTATTATAATAATAATAAAACAAAACTGAGATAACTTTCTACCGACGATTTTGAAAAATGAGTAAGTGGGGGTCCATGTAATAAGCCAAATTTACAATAAAAACTTCATGATAAACCCCTTTATTTATCACAAATCACTTGTCTTCAATAAACACATTTTTAATTTTTCAACATTTATTCATCATTAATATTATAACTCATAATATTAACAACCAGATCATTCCCAGAAAAGAGGGAGCTTTCCGATAAGGACTTCTCCTTATTAGCGCGCAATTAAATGACCTAACCCTTTTCTTGATAGAACTTTTTAGATATTGTCAATAATACAAATAATAATATGAATAATTGTATCGTCTCAATTATTGATTTAATAATATAAAATATTGTGGAGATGATACTGTGACAATAATTGAATCAATAATATAAGATACTATGCAGCAACTAATGTGGCAATAATTGAATAAAATTGAGTGACTTCTTAAGTAAGCATCAATAATTAGAGATATTGTACCATACCCGTGTCTTCATGCGATAACCACGTATTCATCGTATTTTTTTTATTAGGGTATTTTAGCAATTTAATGGTAAAAGTCTTGCCGTTATTTTTATAAAAAGGTTATTTACATCGCTTTCTATATCAAGCGATGAATTTCGTTCTTGGGGTTCACCGATGATTGTCTTGGTTATGCGGATATTCCCACGATAAAATGAATATTCTTTAATTAAATGAATATTTTATTACAACTTACTTACTTTGTAAAATTTGTAAATATTACCCACAACTATAACATTATATCAAATCCACACCTTATTATTCAAATAACATTTAGTGAAAATTAAATTTTTATTCATAAAAATTTGGGGTCTTACAAGAAACTTTTATTTTTTCAAAAATGAGTAAAGTTTCATAAAATATAGGTTCAAATATGCATTTTAAGTAAATATGTAATTGATGTATTATTATTTAGCCTGGAAAATAAAAATAAATATTTTAAAATAATTATAATATTTTAAAATATTAAAAATAATTATTATATTTTAAAATATTAAAATTGGGGTTAGGTTAAACTAGGTCGGGTTGGGGTCAAATTGGGTAGGAGGAACAGAAACGTCAAAAAAATGTCACTTTAAGGACCTAACTGACAAAAAATAAATTTTAGGGACATCTTTGAAAGTGATTGGCATCTTGGAGGGACAGAAAGTGTCATTCAGCTATTAAAGTCACATTTTTTTAAAAACTCATAAACATGACAAAAGAAAATTATAATTCATTCTCGTCCATTCCTTTCTTATACTTTCTCTTTTCATCTCATTCTTCCAAACTCACAAACGCGTCATTAAAGATCATCTTATTTGTGTGAGTTCCAATAAATGAGCTAGGGCTGAGAAAGGAATCAAATTGCCTCCAAAATCACACCAAAAACTGCACAAACTGCACCAATTAAAACTGTATACCAACGGTTCCGACATATGTGGCGTGTGTTGAAAAACCAAATTTACGGTTTGGTTTTAGTTACTGGCCAAAATCACATGCGTAAAACCAAAACTGTACCATACGCCAACAAGATAAAAGAAGTCAAATTATCCTGAGTAATTTATAAAATTTAATGGGAATATGATTGAGCTTACCATCATCATTATTATAATAACAATAATAATAATTTATAAGAACAAGTCCATTAACAAACTTTATTTACTGTTATCCACCACTATATTTATATAGATACATACTAGCTAATATACATATATATTTTCCATTTTCTTAATATTATTATCCTAAACTTAAAAGGTTAAACTTATATATGATTTATTTTTCTTTATATAAATAGTGTTATATATATATTATAACAAATTTTATCTATATTACATAAATACGATCGAACAAATACGTGAGATATGATACTAAGCATGAGTCTCATTAAATAATTAAATTATTTTATTATTTTATGTTCAAAATTAATTAGACACACCTTACATTATATAAAATCGAGTTTACGATTTGGGTTTGGTTCTATTTAACTTTTGTTCAGACAAAACATTATAAGTAAGGTTGTGCGTGTTATCAAAGTGGTATTTAATATTGTGTGATGCTAATTTTGCATAAAATTTTGTTGTTTCAATTGGTTTTGAAATCGAAACCACATTACAATGTTCAAAACCGCAACGCACCAATCACAAGTGATTTCATGTGCGGTTTTGAATTTGTCAAACCGCACCTAATTAGCGGTTTCGTGTGCGATTTGAGTTTCAAACTACACTAAACCGCACCATGCTCACCCCTAAAAGGAGCACTCTGTTTACAGTTTTAAAATGGACGAAAAAAAAGAAAATGGCGAAAAATTTAAGTTTTTTGTTCAATTTCTTTTTGTTATTGAATTTTGTAATGAACGAAAAAGTAAAGAAATAGATGAAAAAATTAACCACTTTTCTTGTCAAACTTTTCTGTCCAAAAATGGACGAATTTGAACGGAAAATAAAATAATATAAGATCATCTTTTATAATCCCTAATTCCCTATTATACCCTTTAGATTATAAACATAATAAAATTAATATAAGGACAACTTAATAATTTAAATATAAAACTTAATTTTTTTAATATATAAATTCAATAACAACATGAAAGAAAATATACAACTTTTTTATTCTTTTCTTTTTCATTATAAATTAAGTTTCCATTCGTTCTTCTTTTCTTTTTTTTCCTGTCCCAAACTCAAAAACAAAATGTAATAATACTCTTAGTTCAAGTCTAAGTATAAGTTTTGCATGACAGTCGACAGGTTAGAAGGACTCTCAAAATAGTCCCCGGGAAGTTATTCTGGTAGTACTAAATTTCTCCCAAGTATTTCGTAGAATAAAATAAGTTAATAGAAAAAAATTAATAATACTTAAATTTATAAAATGTAATGTGGGGTGAATTATCATTATACTCGTGATTAGTAGAAAAAATCTACAAAGATTGCTAAATAAATTGATTGTAATACCCTTTAAATTAGTACAACTATCTTCTTCTGTTTGATCATATTTTAATATCTTCATACATGAAATATTTATTATTATTATTTTTCTTTCTTTTTATATAGAAAAATAAAAATAAAAGAGACAACTATATTAGATCCATCCTCATTAGGGTGTCACTTAACTTTATTCATTCGGGACTAATACTGAGAAGTGATTAGTTTAATTTAAGTTAGATGCCCTGACAATTATATGAACAATAATCTTCGGGTTTACCGGGAATTTTGATCAGTCTAGCGATTGGTCTAATTTTTTTTTTTCTTCAACTCCGAAAAAATATATAGTATTTATTTCAACTAAAATTTTTACAGAATCCAGTGATTTAGGTGTACTTTGAATACATATAAAAAACAGTTTTATACAGTCTGTGTAACACTTGAAGGACTGTTATACGAACAATGTTAAAATTATGACATATCAGTAATAATGTACTTGAATTAGATTACTTTTTTTTAATAATGTATTGTTTTGTTCGTGTATATACATCTAGGCTATGTTTGTTTGTAAGAATTATACTTGAGATATGACTATTAATCTCAAGTGTCTTGTTTGTTTTTAACTTTAGACTTGAGAATATTAGTCTCGAATTATAAAATGGCTTAATAATAATCTTAACATTATAATTATAATCTCAGAATTATAATCCTAAGATTAATAGTCTTGGGATTATTATAAGGGTTAATTATATATATTAGTACATTTTTGAAAATAATTACAAAAATCATAAATTCATAAAATAATTACAAAAATACTACACTTCATCATTTTTATTTACAATACTAATACAATTAAAAGTCCTTAAATTAAGGAATTAATATTAATGGGTTGACATGGAAAATTAGTTTCCATGTTCCTGAAACAGTCCCTTCTCGTTCGGTCTCTCTCTACGCCCCTTACTACTTCTCTCTCTCCTCTCGAAGCCACTCGTCATCGTCCTCTTCCGCCGCCGCCGCAACACCACAGTCTCTCAACTCGGAATTGACGTTAATCCTCCTAAAAGAACTAGAGATTTTCCTCCAGACAATCGAGATGCGCCTCCGCAGTTGGCTTTTTCACAACTTCAGATAATTTTCAGGAAGATTTGTACCAGATTTTGATTAGTTCGGTTGTCGTTGTACTGTCCTTCTAAATTGTGTTTCATACTTTAGTTTTAGTTGGATATCCATAACTATTTGTTATGGTTAGTGAGTCTGTAATGTTTATTGGAACTTATGTAAATTGGATTACATATTTGATTATATTACCAGCGATTTGACATTGTTTGTTGGTTTGTATTTGTGACTTCTAAGTTGTGTCTGATACATTGTTTGAAAGGTGCAGTTGGTAACCAAACATGCATAGAAATGTAACTATTTTATTTTTTGGTAGTAACCAAATAGTTACAAGCTTGTATCAGGACATATATCAAGTGTTAAATGTACACGTGAGAGTATACATGAGTTGCCTAAACTGAGTTGGATATACAGGTTATTTCTGTTTTGGTTACCATTAATACATGTTCTGGTTACTTTCATATAACTATTTGGTTAGTTCTTTATTATGTTTTGGTTACTGTTATCTTATGGTTTGACTACTATTTATTGTGCCCTCAATGTGGAATTTTGGTTACTTTTATTTTTTATTCTGATTAATATGTAATTGTTTAGTATACATGGATTGCCTAAACTGGATTTTATTACACGATGTTTCTATTTTGGTTACCATTAAAACCTGTTCTGGTTACTATCATATAATTATGTGGTTACTGTTTTATTATATTACATTATGGTTAATGTTATTAGTAACCAGATAGTTACAAGCTTGTATCAGAACAATTGGTATTTAAATCTGCATATAGAGGTAACCATTTTAGTTTTTTGTGAGTAACCAAATTTACATAAAATTAGTTCAGAACAGTATCCATCACCTATTTCAGTTAAAATGTTAAGTTGGTATCCAAACATACATATATGCTAACCATTTTTATTTTTGTTAGTAACCAGATTATTATAAGTTTGTATCAGGACTGTTATAAAGTGTTAAATGTATATATATATTTTTATTTATACCATGTCATCATGATGGAATAAGAAACTCCAATTAAGAGTTCCCATTTATATATATGATAGTCACTTATAGATCTCATATTAAAATAAAAATAGTTTGAGAGGTGCAGTTGGTATTCAAACATGCATATAAAGGTAACCATTTTAGTTTTTGTTAGTAACCAAATAATTAAAAACTTATATTAGAACAGTTATCAAGTGCTTAATGTACATGTGAGGATTCCCATTTATCTAGTTGATGGATACTTTTAAATTACATAGTTATAAAAGTTATTTCGAAATGGTCCATGTCAGTTGGTAACTAAATATGAATATAGAGGTAACCATTTTATTTTAGATGGGTAACCAAATTTACATAAAAATGTTTCAGAACAGTTACCAATTGTTCTATGTATATATTTACTTTATATTGACAACTCATGATGGAATCAAAATTTAAATATTAATCAACATCAATTTTGGTTACTGTACACCATCAAAAATGTTACCAACCATGTGGTTAATGGTTACTAACAGTAAACAATTATATATTCATGTAAACAATTAAATTTATTGTATTGGTTACTATCAGTCTCCATTGTCTAACCACTGAATAAACATTGTAAAGTAACCAAATTAATATTAGACAGTAACCAAATTATATAATCTTAGTAACCAGAATATAAACCACATTTTTACATGCAATTTTGAAGGCCTACATGATGGAATTTGACCAAAAAATCCTGCAGTTCACCAGCAAAGTTGGTGACTTTTGATCGTTGACCCGTTTCCAATGAAATTAAGCTCCGAAAATGCCAAAATCCGACACTCCAAACTTGACAGAAATTATCAAATTATTACTGGATCAAATCTTTCCATAAACTGACACGCCTGCTCTTCAACCGCATCAGTTTGTTACCAACTAAAGACTAACAGTTGTATGAAGGTAACCAATGTAGTCAATAAGTAACCATCAATATAAAATAAACCAGTATAAAATCTAATAAAATACAAATGAATTTGAATTTCCCGCTCACTCAATAAATCATCTGGGCCGTCCAAAGTTTGGGATAAATCCCACCATCCATCATCTAATAAAATACAAATGATTTTGAATTTCTCGCTCACTCAATAAATCATCTGGGCTGTCCAAAGTTTAGGATAAATCACACTGTCTATACAGTGCCGGAGGCACAGGACACATCTAGTACACTAATATTATACAGTAATCATAACAACATTATACAGTAACCAAATTTAGATTAGACAGTAACCAACATATATTTATTTAATAACCAGAACATAAACACATTTTTTTATTGCATTTTACAGTAAAAAACAACCAGTATAATGTGTTTGTTACCAACTAAAGACTAAAAGTTGTATAAAGGTAACCAATGTAGCTAATAAGTAACCATGAATATAAAAAACATCAGTACAAGTGTACATTAATATTATTCAACAACCAAATAAATATTATATAGTAACCAATTAAATAGTATACAGCAACTCAATATATATAATCAGATTAACAGTTGTATGAAGGTAACCAATGTAGTCAATAAGTAACCACCAATATAAAAGAAAGAATTTTAAAACACAATAACATTATACAATAACCAAATAAACACCTTATAGTATCTAAATACATAGTAGACAGTAACCAAGATATATGTAATTAGTAGCTACGATTATAAAAGCATGGTTACATTCATTTTACAACTAAAACAATCAGTAATGACTTTGTTACAAATTAAAGACTAACAGATGTATGAAGGTAACCAATGTAGTTAATCAGTAACCATCAATATAAAAAAAATCAGTATAAAACACAGTAATATTATGCAGTAACCATGGTAGTATTACACAGTAACCAAGTCAACATTATATACTAACCAAATCCAGATTAGACAGTAACCAACATATATTTACTTAGTATCCATAACATAAAATATATTTTTCCATGCATAGAAGGGTAACCATTTTATTTTTTGGTAGTAACCAGATAGTTACAAGCTTGTATCAGGACATATATCAAGTGTTAAATGTACATGTGAGAGTATACACGGGTTGCCTAAACTGGGTTGAATATACATGTTGTTTCTGTTTTGGTTACCATTAAAACATATTCCGGTTACTTTCATATAACTATCTGATTACTTCTTTATTATGTTTTGATTACTGTTACCTTATGGTTTGGCTACTATTAAAAGTATACAGCAACCAAATAAATATTATACAGTAACCAAATCAATAATAAACAGTAATCAATTTATATGTACTTAGTAACCAGAATATAAAACATATTTTAACATGCATTTTGCAATCAATTTAGTCAGTATACTGACTTTGTGACCAATTAAAGAGCGAAAAATATAAGAAAGGTAATCAATATACGAGTATGTAGTAACCACGAGGTAACTATATTCATATAAACTTTAAACTCAAATACCTCAGTATACAAATCTGTAAAGAATCAATCAACAATCAACAATCATAAGTTTTTGGTTACTGATTGTAAAGCGAAAGCTGTTTGACGATCTCGAAGTTGCTGTTGAATTCGAAGTATGAAACTTTGTAATGCTGTTTGACGATCTTGAAATTGCTGTTGATCTTCTCCGATTTTTTCTGATCTCAAAGTTGCATCGCCGTCCGTCAGAGTATTCACCTTCTCCGATCTGTGTCGTTGTTCTGTTTTTCTTCATTAGTTTGAATGCAGGATCGGTTGGTTGCAAATATGAAAGTTGGTAACTGACGTGTAGGGAGTTAATGTTCCGTAATTTTAGCAACGTAATAGTGTGTTGCGTTATTTTTGTAATTATTTTGTGGATGTTTTATTTTTGTAATTACTTTCTAATTGTTGTATATTAGTGTTAAGGACCCTTATTATAATTCTTGCAAACAAACATAGTCTTTCTAAATTTGAAACCTTTACCCTTTCTTAAGTCTATAAATAGAAAGGCTTAACCCTTTTGTTTCATTCACCAACAATAAGGTCTCCAATTTTGAGAAAGACTTTGTTGTGGGAGGGTTTTTTTTTTATTAAAACCTCTTTAGTTAAATTTTGGCTTCGAGTGCGTAGGCAGTCTGTGGAGCTCTTATTTTCGGGTATGTTTCTTACGTAATTTTTTGTATTGTTATTATTTTAAATATTGTATTTAGTTTGTTAGTTAAAGTTGATATTTTGGTATATTTTGTTAGTACTTAGTATTTTGCATTGTCATTATTTTTGTAGCTTTAATTATTGCTTTGTATTTAGATTATAAATTAATAGTTTTGAAATAACATTATTGGCTTTAATTATTATTGTGTATTTAGATTATTATTTTGGCATAATAGTAATATTTGTTTGAAAAATGATTAAATATTGAAAGAATATTTTTGTAAATATACTTATAGTTATTTTAAAAACAAAATAAGAAAAGTCATTAAATAATAGAATTGTATCCTAATGACATTTATTTGTGCTAATTTATATTTAGGAATTTTTCGGTTATTAAATTTGTGTTCAGCGATATCGAGGTAAGTGACTTTCCGAGCTATTTAATATTTTGAACTTTTCGTTTATATATGTTTAGTAATTATTCGGAAGCCTAAATGCATTGTTTCAAAAATGGTTATACTTTATTTTAAGGCTTCTATTTGAATGAAAATGTTACACTTGTATTTTGTTAAAAATCCGGATCAAGTATCAAAATAGAATTTTGATTTAGAAAATGAAATTATGTGATTTTGAATCGTGAAATATAATTTTGAATATCGAAAATATTGAGAAATTGTTTTTAGAAACCTCAGTCCGACTATGTATAGAACTCGTTAGTGTTTACGCTAGTTCCGAAATAATTTAGGACATACTAAGGCGCACACCTTTAGATACCCTTTTGGGGGGGAGCTTTTCAGGGCGTGTGCATGATAAGATACCTTAGTAGGGGGCGTATCATTGACATTATCGAACCATTGGACCATGTTACAGGGTTACTGTAACCTTAGTCATCAGGGCCATGGATTAAAAGATACGTTGAATATATTGAAATCGTATATCGGAACATATTGAAATCCTTTTCGAATTATGTTTTGTGATTATTGATTTTGGTTTTGAAAGTATATATTGACTATTGTTATCGAACAAGAAAAGATTATTTTCGAAAAATATGTTTATTATTGTTATTGAATTCAAAAAGTTATTTTAAAAAAATATTTTGCAAATTATACTTGATCCACCTAAATAGTAAAGATTGACATATGATGAGCTTCATTACTCACCCTTACATAATTTCTACATGAAACTTGTTAAGAGTTGAGTATTGTGACACTTTTGAGGAAGATCGGAAGGTATTTTTGTTTAAGAAGTTAAGGAATATTTTAGAGTTATGATAATACTTTTGTTTAATGGAGCTGTGTCTCCAAAGTTATGTTTTCAGTATTTAGTTATTGAATCTTAGTGTAAATTTGTTAATGAAAGACTGTTTGGTTTCAAGTTAGTTTCATTATTGTGTTTTCGTTTGGGCTGCGCTATTGATATTGTTGCCTTATGGGTCTTTAGGGTTTGTAGCGTGTGGCACTCACGAACATGTAGCGGGTTCGGGGTGTTACAATTATAATCCATGTGCTTATAATAATCCCAAGACTATTAATCTTAGGATTATAATCCCGAGATTATAATTATAATCTCAAGATTATTAAGTCATTTTATAATCCCTAAACTAATAGTCTTAAGTCTAAATTTGAAAACAATCAAGATACTTGAAATTAATAGTTCTATCTGAAGTAAAATCTTTGCAAACAAATATAACCGTAGTGTATTAAATTTAACTTACCAAAAAAAAAGCTAGTAAACCAAAGAGAGAGTATATAGCTATCATCGAGTTCACTTCGATGTGTTCAAGATCGCTTTACCCATAAATGAAACATTAGTCCTTCATAGTAGTTATTACCATTATATCTTACTTGTAGACCTAAGAGATGGCCCAGCTTCGCGTGGTTTGGTAAACCCCTTACCAGAAATTTGGGCTTTGGTTTGTGATTTTTAGCCCATAAAATCTGGGCGTTTTGGCCCTACTACCATGACCGTGATTTTTTTTAAACAAAATGTTGCTACTTGTGGGTTCTACGAGGCTTGAACACTAGACTTGTAAGTAAATAAATAATGATTCAAAACCAATTGAAAGCTACAACAACTATTTATTTTAATGCAATCTTCAATATAAAAATATATTTTTAATTATTATAGTTGTAGTAAATAATAATTGTAGTTTGAAATTTCTTACTTGATGTGGTACATTAATAATGAGATATTGGGTAATGCCTAAAATCATGTAAATGCAAATCTTACGAAAATCAATTTAAATATTCAAATTGCTAAAATCTTGGCATCTCCAAGTTCCAAGTGTAAATCTTGAAAATTAATTAGATATCTCTTGGAACAATATTTGTGGAGTCATGAATGCATTTTTTAAAGTTAAATAAATTATATTAATTTAAAAAAATTAAATTTGATTATATACTTTGAAAGTAATTTATAATACTATTAAAATTTTAATTGATTGAGATATGTAGTTAATGTAGGTAATTAGAATTATTGTTTATTATAAATTATTTATTACTTTTAATATTTATTATTATTACTATTTTTTTGGTGTGCAAAATTTTAAAAAAAAAAATATAGGGAAGAAGCTTCATGGAAATTTGCCCAACAGCCACTTGCCTAACATTTTCATTTTACCAAAATCAAGAACCTTTAAAGGTCTTAGCCGATCTTCGGCTGGCTGACACACAGGCCCTTAGCCCTCCCCGCCCATTTGCCACCTCTAACTACTTGTGCTTTCTATTTAAACTCCATAGAAGCGGTTTAAAGTGGGGAACACACCGAAACAAGGTAGTGTGTCTAGTGGCACTAAGTTTCTAAAAAAAACAATAAATAAAATGTGGGAAAACTTAATTTAAATGAAATATTTGCATTATATGCATATAATGTATGTATGTACATACTTTATGTATACATATATATAGAAAATTGATATTTTTACATGATTTTCTCTCACATTATCATATATTGAGTTTCACTTTTATATAACAAAAAATAATGTAAAAATATAAAAAATACATGTAAAAATATTTTTCATATATATATATATATATATATATATGAGTTTCCTATGTGGGTGGTTTACATGCAAACCACATTTAGTGACGAACAAAATTGTCGTTAAACTCGTCGTCATAGGGTCTAAACCATTGTGATAGTCCATAACCATCGCTATAGCCCGGTTCAAACCATATGACAACGGATTTAACCACAATTTTGACTATCGCTAAAGGTGGTCCACATACGGACCACTCGTATAGTAAGCGGACTATATATCTATCTAATAAAATACAAATGATTTTGAATTTCTCACTCACTCAATAAATCATCTGGATCGTCCAAAATTTGAGATAAATCTCACCGTTCATACAGTGCCAGAGGCACGGGACACATCTAGTATATATATATATATATACGGAAGGGATCTGGTCCGGGATCCCGTAATTTAGCCAAAAAATGAACTTCTTCTTTCAGCCGTCAGATACATCCAACGGCCCAGGAAAGAAAAATGTGGGGAAAAAAAACGCGGATCCTAGTTTCGGGTCAAAAAAGAAGCAGTCTCCAAATTTTCCCAAATCCCGTTTCTCTTTCAAATCGCGTCGGACGAAAGAAGATCAGAGGAGCAATTGGTTCAGCAATCGCAAATCTGGTATACATCTCACCGGACGAAAGCGTGTTCGTCGTCAAACCAAGAACAATTGCGATTTAAGAGCTCCTAAGGTATTTTCTAATTTTCTGTTTGAACCAAATGAATGAAATCTAGGGAATTTTTTACTTCATGAGTTTGTCTTTGTTGTGAAAAGCTGGCTATGAATTTGGGATATAGGAAATTCGAATTCGTGTTTTTTCTGTATTATTACTGTTTTTGGTTGATTGAGCTTATTAGGGATAATTAATTAAACTCCTTTAACTAATTTTCCTTCCTAATCGAATTAGAATAAATGAGAGTACTTATATTAAATTAATTCCTAAACTCTTTTAGAAATTAAAATAATAATAATTGTAATAATATTAATAAGACTCCTCTTATTAATTTATATTTAATATTTCTAAAATATTAAATAATAAATATTAAGCTATTTAATTTATTCTATCACCATAGATTAAATTAAATATACTTAATATATTATTACGATTATGCCATTAACTTCTTAAATAATTATTCTTCCTTTTATAATTGTGACCCTTTAGGTTCTCCATATTAAGCTAGGTTGTGAATAAATCAATTAGAACAATTCTAATCTTATTTAAATAAATAAATTAAACAATTAATTTATTTAAATAATATTTATTCTACAATAGGGATAAGCCTCCTAGCGATCAAGCGACTTTCCGGATAATATAGATTTCAACATTAATCATTAAAGAACCTTTGAGTAAATAGATTACCGTACAATTCAATCCTTCCACCATACTGATGTCCCAATTAAATATAAGACATGGAATCATTGTCAAGTCTTATTTTATTTAATTATATGTATTTCGATCCTTAAATGCACAACTCCAAATAATGCAAATTAGAAACTCCTTTCTAATTTCATTCTAACTGCCAAGGACTCTTTGGGTTGTCATTTATCGAATCACATAGGACATTTCTCTTCTTTTATTAGAAGTGGTAGATTCTTTATTGATCATACATTATCTCCATGTATAACTTATTATACCCAAGCATACCTTTGATATACCCTAAGGGTCTTAAGGAATAAGTCAGTATAACTCATCATACGAGATACTATGATGATCTCAAGTCCAAGGATCACCAGTACTTACTATCACTCTGAGGAATTCTATTGATGAAAGCTCCAAAATAAAACTCCATTAGGTATTCCTTGAACGAGCCACGCTCGTATGAACTTATTCTCTAATAAGCACCTACATACTCGGCTTTAGTGTCTTCAACACAAATGATCATGAGATCAATCATCCTCATGACACCTTACATAAAGAAGTATAAAAGCCTTTAATAAAGCTTTGTTTTAGAAATTAGAATCTTTGGGAATGATGCTTTCGAGAAACTTCGGATACATGATAACACGGACCATGACCGTACTTTTAGGTTATGGTAGATATCATATGGTTACGAGTAGAATTATCCTTGGTTGACCCGATAGACCCCAAAGAAAAACAAGAAGATTACTATCATATTCTTCCCGATGGCGAGTCTTCTCTTGACATATCATTATCTCCTTTGTCTCTAATTTGGTATTATACTCCAAACAAAACACCAAGATTATATAGGTAGTGCTTGTAAATATACTCGGCAAGTGGATGAAACCTGACCGTGTCTTATGATAACACGAGTTTGTATGTCATTAGACATCTTGTATGATAGTGACAAAACACCCTTCCAAAGTTGGGTTCGCCTCACCCTATTTAATTCACCAAAAATAACTATTAAATGATGTATAAAATCTGACACACTAAAGCCCTCAATAAAATTATTTTCATACTCTTTGGGAGAACCTCAACAACTATAGACCCCGATTCTATTCCCTTGTTATCCCCTTTCGACCCATTACACTTTTATTACACGAAAGGAATTGTGAAACAAAAGGGTGAGCACAACTAGCTTCGATAAAGAATATTATGACTAAAGATAAATAAATTATCAATAGTCTTCATCAGTAATGAATCAGAGATTTAGAACATATGGTAGATGATAAAACTTTTCAACCATAGTTGCAGCGGAACGAGCAATCCATTAAAAGAGTCAAATAGACTATAAAAGTCTATTATCTTCTCCACGTTAAAAGTCCACCAACAATATTTTATCCCTGTAACATCAATCAATAGTTCCTTTCCACAATCATATGAATAACTCATAATCATAATTGTGATTCTAAATTCCTCTTCTCATCCGGGGCGAAGATAATTTTCATCACTGTCTTTTACGAAACATCAAATATCATGGTTATACCAAATCACAGTTCTATTCATAATCATACTAATAAATTCATCTTTGCAGATATTCATAAACAGATCATCTTTTTACCTCTACGGGCTAAAGATATTCATCAAAGTCATCTTTGCATTTCTGAAGCTAAAGATATTCAACAAATAATTCATCTTTGCATTACTGAGCCAAAGATATTCATCAATAATATTCATCTTCGCACTTCTGAAATTAAAGATATTCAACAACTTGGTCGTCTTTGCATTCTGAGCAAAGATATTCATTGATGAGCCTGGTAAAGATATTCACTTGGTATATTGCATTCTGAGCGAAATATACATAAATCTTTGCACTTCTGATTTAAAGATTTTGAAGTTATATAACAATAATTATAACCATGTTGATATATCAAAGAAATTCATCCTTTGAAGTTACTTAAGCTAAAAATATTCAATTGTAAATTAAAAATATTCAATCATGATTCATAATCAGTCAATTCAACTTTAGACTTTTGCATTCTTGGCCAAAAGAGAACCTATGGTCGCGATCATACCGATAATCTACCCATCTTTACACTCAAGTCAAAGAGAAATATCATCATTAGGGTTATAAGAATGTTATATAAAAACAATATAATCAAAACATGGTTTTAATTTCAAGAGTAAGATTAATAAATCAGCGATAATTTAGTTAGAAAAAGAAACCAATTTTGTCATGAATAGTAACTTCGTGAATAGTAACTTTCATGAATAGTAACTTCATGAATAGTACTTCATGAATAGTAACCACGTGAATAGTAACTCGTGAATAGTAACTCGTGAATAGTAACTCGTGAATAGTAACTTCATGAATAGTAACTCGTGAACTCGTGAATAGTACTTCTCGTATTAAATACGTAAACAAAGTATCGTAAATAATGTCATATAAGTAAATAGTATTATATACATGAATAGTGTCGTATCGTGAATAGTCTTGAGTATCGTGAATAGTAAACCCGAACTCAAAAAGATAGAAATTCAAAAAAACATCTTCACGCTTCATGAATAGTACTAACGTGAATAGTAACTCGTGAATAGTAACTCATGAATAGTAAATAACATGAAAAAGTTCCAAATTTGATAAAAATAATTTGATAGTTCGACCGATATTTCGATAATGATATTGAAGAAATAATATCATTTGAGAAGAAAATAACATCCCTTACTTATCCTTACCTCAAAAAGCGGCGACTTACGACGGGATATCGGATATATATTTGAAGGAAACTTGCAGCGATGAATATCAACTCACCAAGTATCTAAATACTCACAAATTTCACTCGATAATCTAGAGAGAAAGAGAAAGCTTATGTTTACGGTGTGATTTTCAATTAACTTAGCCCTCTATTTATAGGAAAATGTTAGCAAGAAGTCAAGAAGACTTGACCTGCTACTGATGGCTTTACGCTATTATTCCACCCACCAAAAATTAAGCCATCTTCCCCAACAACCAAGAGTGGGGCCCACTCAATTCTAAATTTTCCACCAAAAAATCATTTACCTCTTAAAATTCATAACAAATCATACATTCATTTTTAACGGTTCAAAATTTGTGGACATATACTCAACTTATATATGTATAACATATCCAAAATTACAACGATCAGCGGTGGGATCAAAATTTATAACTCTCATGATACTTGAAGAACATAATTTTTCGGACTATTAGTCCTTGGACCGATTTCATTCAAAATTTCACCAACGATCTACAAAGAATTTTTGGGTGATTCAAAATGATTAGATTACTCTAGGGCTTTCTTTTGATATATGGCTCATCTCTTAACTCATTATACACAAAGAGTTATGGATTTTACAAAATCAAGTAATAAAGCTAAATTTACGAAAATCCCATATTTTGTTCTCCATTTACAAATACCTTGATAAAACACCTCATCTTTAATTCCTTCATTTATAAATACATAAATAAATCCATCATTTATATCCACATCAAATAAATATTTTCTTATCATATAAATCAATAATTAATTATTCACAAATAATATTACAGAATCACTGATAATGATGACCAGTAGGTTCAGGAAAAGGGGCTTTCGATAAGAATTTCTCCTTCTTGGCGCGTGATTAGGTGACAAACCTCTCCTTGTGAGAACTTTCTAGACATTGCCAATAATTATCTAATAATATTATTCAAATAATATGAATTATTGATCGATAATGAGAAATATTGTGCGGTGATAATTATTGAACAATGATAATATAAAATATCAACCACGACAATTATTGAATCGATAAAATAAAATATTGAGCGATAATTATTGTAACAATTATTGAGTAGTGCCTTCTACGTAAGAATCAATAATTCAAAAAAAATATTGTGTAATATCTGGTGTATCTTCTTTGTGCAACAGCGGCGTATTACTTTACTTTACCCACCGGGTATTCAGCGGTGTTAGCTTGTAACAATTACGTAGATTATTTATAAAAACTTAATTGCAAAAAAAAATGCGAGCGTGTAAAATCGAGTTTAAAAATTTACAAACCGTATACGGATCACCCTTTATGCATAATTATTAATTTAAGCGAAAAGATAAAGAGAAAAAATCATACCCCTTGAAGATCGAGCTTCCTCGGTACAAGTTCACCTCCAAATCCTTTTCGCGTTCGACTTGAATCCCGGGTTTGGTTCCTTCCTTTGATCGGCGTTAGCCACCCGAATGTTTGGCCTCTGAGGTGATCCACGAGGAAGAAGAAAATTCAAGAAGAAGGGGTGGTTGGCTAAACCCTAGTTTTTCTATCTCTACATAGAAAAGGTGTACTCTCCAACAATTGGAATTATTACGTATGTTGAAAAAAATCGACAACCCATACCACCCGTAATAAGACTCCTCTTATTTATAGATGTGGGCAACCCACCTTAACAATTAAGGAATTGGGTTTTATTTAATTAATTAAATTCTTTTAATTAATTAAGCTCCCTAATCTTATTAGGGATAATTAATTAAACTCCTTTAACTAATTTTCCCTCTAATCGATTAGGAATAAATGAAAGTACTTATATTAAATTAATTCCTAAACTCTTTTAGAAATTAAAATAATAATAATTGTAATAATATTAATAAGACTCCTCTTATTAATTTATATTTAATATTTCTAAAATATTAAATAATAAATATTAATTTATTTAATTTATTACATCACCATAGATTAAATTAAATATATAACTTTATATTATTACGATTATGCCATTAACTTCTTAAATAATTATTCTTCCTTTTATGGTGTGACCCTTTAGGTTCTCCGTATTAAATAGGTTGTGAATAAATCAATTAGAACAATTCTAATCTTATTTAAATAAATAAATTAAACAATTAATTTATTTAAATAAATAATATTTATTCTGATAGGGATAAGCCTCCTAGCGATCAGCGACTTTCCGGATAATATAGATTTCAACATTAATCATTAAAGAACCTTTGAGTAAATAATTCTTGCGTCTGATTGATCCTTCCACCATCTGATGTCCCGATTAAATATAAGGCGTGGAATTCTTTGTCGAAAGTCTTATTTTATTTAATTATATGTATTTCGACTCTTAAATGCCTGACTCAAATAATGCAAATTAGAAACTCCTTTCTAATTTCATTACGCCTTAACCCGAGGACTCTTTGGGTTGTCATTTATCGAATCACATAGGACATTTCTCTTCTTTTATTAGAAGTGGTAGATTCTTTATTGATCATACATTATCTCCGTATCTGACTTATTATACCCAAGCATACCCTTTGATATACCTAAGGGTCTTAAGGAATAAGTCAAAGTATAACTCATCATATACGAATCTTATGATGATCTCGAGTCAAGGATTACTTGTACTACTATCACTCTGAGAATTCTATTGTGGCAAATAAAACTCCATTAGGTATTCCTTAGCGAGCCACGTTCGGTGAACTTATTCTCTAATAAGCACCTACGTACTTGCTTTAGTGTCTCCACACAAATGATCGTGAGATCGATCATCCTCATCGATGAGCAAGCAGCGTATGTACCCGATCTATCGGATTCACTAATCCCCGATTTAGTAATCGATGATTGGGAACTATTTTAGTTTTAAGCTTTTAAGAATTTAGATCTCATTAGAATGATCATCATCATTATTCTAAAAGCATTGCTTAAAACTATGGGTTTATCATATATTATAAAAGCGACATCGTGTAGATAATTAAAAGCCTTTAATAAATTAATACTTTTTATTAATAAATGAATAAGATTATTACAAAGTATATGCTTTATCATCAACAAACATGATTGGCTTGTGTGCATACTACTTTCGATCTCCACTTGCACTAAACCCGATCGTCGTGGTATCTTATACTCTTCTTCTACAAGTGGCGATTATCCTGCTTTGTTGGATAAGCTTTAGTTAATGGATATGTAATGTTGTTCATGAGAGTCCACTATCTCTATAGTGATTTCCCATCTTCGATGATTCTAATAATCAAATGAAAGTGCCCTGACACATGTTTAGATCGAAGATGAGACTTAGGAACTATTCTAGATTACGTAATGAACTTTTAATCCAAACAATCAACTTGCGACTTCATTTATAGCTATATACTTTGTCTTTATCACTAAACCGACAACTCTTTCTTTGTTTGGAACCTTTCGATTCTGCTGCACCTTTATTCGAGGTAACACTTTACCTTAAAGTGATTTTTACGTCATCTTAGTGCATACGAAAAACTTGAGTGCATTAAGCCCTCTGGTTTTAATTTAGACCCCCACCATGAATATGATCACATCCTTAGTCTTGGGTTAAGCACTTTAAGATGTTTTTTCAGCGACTCATAGTGAACTTCTCCGAATATGGTGATCGACACATCGGGTCTCGTACATTTCATTGCATACATGATTGTCACTCATGATCTCTCTCTTTTTTGGAGTCTGTGGGGACTATTAGAGAGATACACTCCATAGCTCATCGACATGAGACATCTCTTGGAGTTTGCCATGCTAAGCGACTTTAGCATCAAATGAATATCGTTCCTTGGGTTAAGTCGAGCATCCTCTTAAATCTATCTATATAGATTTATATCCCCGATTAAGATACTCTTCCCGAATCATTCATGGAGGAATGTTTGAACAACTTTATCTTTCTTGATTGTAGCATTGGTATGTCATTCCTTATCAAGTAGTATATCAACATATAATATTAGAAATTTCACGCGCGCGCATGACCTTTTGTACCCTAGGTTTGACCCTTTTGTACACACTAGATTGTCTTACCTCATCGTATGTAACTCTGGATCATCATCTTCTATGATCGTACCTCATCATCATCATCCATGATGAATCCATACCTCTCTAGGTATCTTGGTACTATTCAGTTCTGATTGGTTTGTGGTGCAATAGGTCTATCTCTGAGGTTCCTCTTATTTGACTTATAGTGTTTTGTGGTTCTTGAACTCTTGAGATCTATTATCCTCCACTAGCCCCTTGATGATAAACACCTTTATCTTAGAAAGCGGCGTGTTTCATAACAAACACCTTTTGCTAAGTAGGATTATAGAACATATACCCTAAACTTACTTTAGGATGTCCCACAAAATCATGTACTTGTCAAATCTTGTCCCCAAGCTTATCCTTTGAAACCTTTTCACATAAGTTGGACAACCCCTTATCTTAACATACTTAAGATTAGGAATCCTCCACATCCATAACTTTTATGGAGTCTTGGTAGGATTTTGAGGTTACCTTTTTTCGTGAATGTCGACCATTTCTAGGACATGATCCCAGAAGGATCTTTGGAATGTCGGTAAAATCATTATGGGACCGCACCATGTCCAGCAAAGTGCGATTTTTCCTTTCGGATACATCAATCGATTATTGCGTATCGGGATGTGTCCATTATGAGAAAACCATTTGAGATGATCTAGAAACTTATTGCACAAGTATTTATTCCTTGATCTAATCAAAGAATCTTAATACTTTGCCGATTTGTTTCACTTACGAATTCTTTGAACCTTTGAATAATTCACACTTGTATTCAACAAATACACACATTCGACTCTTTGAATGATCATCTCCTTTTCTTATACTAATTTGTTCGATATGCAAAATTATTTTCATGTAAGTCAGTATACAAAATTTATTAAGTAATATTTCGGTTCTATACAAAACATTATTATTATAAATAGAACAACAATTGTTCTTAATTATAATACCAAAGATTTCATTGTCCAATGATAAAATGGAAATAATATTTTTTACGAAGCTGGAATCTGATAACAACTTATTGACTTAATAGATTTGCCGTAGGCATTGCTAAACTATAAGTTTCTATGGCTAATATGGTGACCTTTGCTTCATTTTCCCACATAGGATTACTTATATTTGTTTAGCTTTTCTACTTACCTTGGTCCTTCATAAATCTATATTTATGATAACGAAGTCGGTATCAATACCCAAGTAGAACCTTGACTTAAAGAAAAATTTATTTAAATCATGAAAATTTGTGTATTATAGAAAGAAACTTCACTAAGCTTCTTTGGTTAGCCTCTGCAGAAGATGCTTCTCATGATTTCTTTCCGGTGTCGGGCTTATTGCGGTGGAAAGCAAACTCCTTTCTTTATCCGTATCGTTTTTTGTTCTTATTATCCTTTGTTTTATGCCTTTCTATTTACCTTCTTTGAATCGTTCTTCTTTTGAGGAAGATCCTTTGGCCCCTACCGGTAAGACTTGATCTTTCTTGGTTGGAAAGTGACTCTCGACATTTTTCAATATGTTAAGCAAATCGGTGAGGCGATATCTAGCTTGTTCATATGAAAAATTCACAACAATTGTGAAAGAGTTAGGGAGTGAGTGCAAGATCAAATCTTGGCTCAACTCTCCATCCATGACAAAACCGGTTGTCTAATTGATCGATCAAATTGATTATGTTAAGAACTTTTTTATGCATCTTATAGTGCCATTGGCCGTTCTAGATCGGAAGAGCTCCTTGAGATGTCGATATCTATCGGTCTACTTTCCTCACCATCGACTACTTGATGTGCGGGAATATAGTAGAGCATCCATAGTTTCATCTTGTATTTGAAGCTTCGTTACTCGTGGATCTGAGCATGATGCGTTGAGCCAATTGTGCATCATCTTGCCACTTTCTAAAAGTAGCGATCTCTTCTCGGAGGCATTATGCGCAACCATTGCGAGGATAGGCGTATTAAGGACATAAGATAGCTTTTCGATTATGAGAACTATTCTCAAATTCCTTAACCAATCAGTTTAATTGATTGCGGTTAATTTAGCATCTAATATGCCCTGCGATGATAGTAATTTTAGACATTGTAAAATTACGTAAATGAATTTGTAATTAACAACATTTTAACATACATTCTTTTATTAATTACCAAAATAAATTTAGGTCTTGTTTTAAATTGGTATCTCCCTTTATTTTCTTCAAACTATATTACCCTCACTTATATAGTTCGGCAAAATCTAATTAAAGATTTGCTAGTGAGAATAAGGATCCCATTTCAAATGTATATAGCCTTGTGGTGACCTGACAAACTATATATAAATAAATAGGTAAACAACTTTTGTCGATTACATCAACTATCTGACTCCTTGTATTTTGCCTCTTAGATTATTTTGATCAGTGGTGGCACATCAGAATCAAAATTATCAAGTTAAGTCAGACTAGCACTCCGTATATTCAAAAAAAAAAAATATCATCCTTGTGGTGACACTGACAAAACAATATTGTTCAATTTTCTTTATAAGCATCAAATGTGATAAATTAACATCTTAAATACTTAATACTTGCCTTGTGGTGACACAACAAACTCATATTAAATATTTAATACTCTATTAATTTTATCATGCTAGAAAGCTGACGTTCGATATTCAAATATCTTTGAGCGCTTAGGACTTAATATAAAAAATTGAGGGGTTTGTTATTAATTTTCTCATCTTGTTTTGTTTAGCGTATATATATATATATATAAAATCGCGTCGTATTAATGAACATGCGAAGCATGTTTGCATATAATATATATATATATATAGTATAAGCATGCATATAGAATCTATATTATTCTACGGATTGATTATGGACTTTTATTCTAGTTTGGTTCACTAGAGCCACCAAGTGAACCAAAAGGTCGAACTCCCCAGGGGTGCGAGAAATAATATTTAAATATAACTATTACATTTAAACGGGCTCCATTACAAAGCGGGTCTTCAAGCGCTCCTTGCTCCTTGATCTCAATTTTTCAAAATTAATTCTAACTATTCTATTACAAAACTATTTAAAATAAATAGAAACCTTGATCGTGATCGAGGGAAATACATAGGAGGAGATAGAATTTACATTAAGAAAAATTAGAGAAGGCAATCTGTGAGACCCATTTAATAAAAACCCGTACATAAATGCATCGACTAAAATAAAATCAATCATATTGGTCGATAGTCCATAATCAATCCCATTTATTATCATATACATCACCGTATGCATCGATAAATAACATTCATCTTATGAATAATAAACATTTAATATATATATTGATATCATTTAATGGGCAAATTTAGTTAGTATAAAATCTATTTTTGAATCAAAATAAACTCCTTTATTTTAATCAAATTTAAATCAAAATAAAACTATTTTATTTTAATTTATCAATTTTGAATAAAATAAACTATTTTATTTTAATCAAAATTTTAATCAAAATAAACTCCTTTATTTTAATTAATTATGGAATCAATTCCATGTAAAAAAAAAAATCTTTAATAAAATAAAACTTTTATTTTAATTAATGGAATAATTATGAAAAAATTCATATAAAAAAAAAAATCTTTAATTAAAATAAACTCTTTTATTTTTAATTAAAAAAATTCATTTATAAAAAAAACTTTATTAAAGGAAACACGGATATTCTTTCTATTCACAAATAAACTCCTTTATTTTTGAATAATATGAAATCTTATTTCATATTTAAATAAACTCCTTTATTTAAGAAATTATGGATTTTCTTTTCTATTCATTAAAATAAACTCTTTTATTTTGAATAATATGAAATCTTATTTCATATCTAAATAAACTCCTTTATTTAAGGAAAATGGATTTTTCTTTCTATTCACAAATAAACTCTTTTTATTTTGAATAATAAATGAAATCAAATTATTTAAATATTATTAAATAAAAACTAAAATTTATTTAAGGAAAATAAAATCAATTTAAACTTAATTAGTTATCATGGAATCAATTAAAACTTTAATTAATTAGCATGAAATTTTAATTTTAAAATTAAAATAAACTTTTTTTATTTTAAATTAAAATAAACTTTTTTTTTAAAATTAAAATAAACTTTTATTAAATTAAAAAATTTTATATATATATATATATATAATAATATATATATATATTATTATATTATATATATATATATATATATATATATATATATATATATATATATATATATATATATATATATATATATATATATATATATATATATATATATATATATATATATATATATATATATATATATATATATATATATATATATATATATATATATATATATATTTATATATATTTTATATATATATATATTATATATTATTTATATATATATATATATTTTATATAATATATATATATATATAAAATTTTTTATATATTTTATTTTTTTTTTTTTTGCATTTTATTTAATTTTATTTATATTATTTTTAAAAAATATAATATTTTAATTTTTTTATTATATTTAATTTATTTTTTATTTTTATTTTTTTTTTTTTTTTTTTATAAAAAAAATTAATTTTTTTTTTTTTTTTTTTTTTTTTTTTTTTTTTTTTTTTTAATTTTTTAAATTTTATCTGATAAAATTATGCCCAATTAAATTATTCTAAACACATATCGATATACATATCAAATTAAAACAATTAATAATTTGCATAAAGGTTTGGCTACGATGCCCTTTATTAGGTTTTGTAATATTCATATGCATGATCAAATTGCAAAAAAAATAATGCGAGCGTGTAAAATCGAGTTTAAAAAAATTTACAAACCATATACGGATCACCCTTTATGCGTAATTATTAATTAAGCGAAAAAAGATAAAGAATAAATCATACCCTTGAAGATCGAGCTTCCTCGGTGCAAGTTCACCTCAAATCTTTTCGCGTTCGACTTGAATCCCGGGTTTGGTTCCTTCCTTTGATCGGCGTTAGCCACCCGAATGTTTGGCCTCTGGGGTGATCCACGAGGAAGAAAAAATTCAAGAAGATGGGTGGTTGGCTAAACCCTAGTTTTTTCTATCTACATAGAAAAGGCGTCTCTCCAACAAAATTGGAATTATTACGTATGTTTAAAAAAATCAACAACCCATACCACCCGTAATAAGACTCCTCTTATTTATAGATGTGGGCAACCCACCTTAACAATTAAGGAATTGGGTTTTATTTAATTAATTAAATTCTTTTAATTAATTAAGCTCCCTAATCTTATTAGGGATAATTAATTAAACTCCTTTAACTAATTTTCCTTCTAATCGATTAGGAATAAATGAAAGTACTTATATTAAATTAATTCCTAAACTCTTTTAGAAATTAAAATAATAATAATTGTAATAATATTAATAAGACTCCTCTTATTAATTTATATTTAATATTTCTAAAATATTAAATAATAAATATTAAGCTATTTAATTTATTCTATCACCATAGATTAAATTAAATATATACTTTATATTATTACGATTATGCCATTAACTTCTTAAATAATTATTCTTCCTTTTATGGTGTGACCCTTTAGGTTCTCCGTATTAAATAGGTTGTGAATAAATCAATTAGAACAATTCTAATCTTATTTAAATAAATAAATTAAACAATTAATTTATTTAAATAAATAATATTTATTCTCTGATAGGGATAAGCCTCCTAGCGATCAGCGACTTTCCGGATAATATAGATTTCAACATTAATCATTAAAGAACCTTTGAGTAAATAGTTAAAATCTGATTGATCCTTCCACCATCTGATGTCCCGATTAAATATAAGGCGTGGAATTCTTGTCGAGTCTTATTTTATTTAATTATATGTATTTCGATCCTTAAATGCTGACTCAAATAATGCAAATTAGAAACTCCTTTCTAATTTCATTACGCCTTAACCGAGACTCTTTGGGTTGTCATTTATCGAATCACATAGGACATTTCTCTTCTTTTATTAGAAGTGGTAGATTCTTTATTGATCGTACATTATCTCCGTATACTGACTTATTATACCCAAGCATACCCTTTGATATACCTAAGGGTCTTAAGGAATAAGTCAAAGTATAACTCATCATACACGAGATCTTATGATGATCTCGAGTCAAGGATTACTTGTACTACTATACTCTCTGAATTCTATTGTGGAATAAATAAAACTCCATTAGGTATTCCTTAGCGAGCCGCGTTCGGTGAACTTATTCTCTAATAAGCACCTACGTACTTGCTTTAGTGTCTCCACACAAATGATCGTGAGATCAATCATCCTCATCATCGATGAGCAAGCAGCGTATGTACCCGATCTATCAGGATTCACTAATCCCGATTTAGTAATCGATGATTGGGAACTATTTTAGTTTTAAGCTTTCTAAGAATTTAGATCTCATTAGAATGATCATCATCATTATTCTAAAAGCATTGCTTAAAACTATGGGTTTATCACATATTATAAAAAAAGCGACATCATGTAGATAATTAAAAGCCTTTAATAAATTAATACTTTTTATTAATAAATGAATAAGATTATTCTGAAAGTATATGCTTTATCATCAAACATGATTGGCTTCTCGATAAAGAATATTATGACTAAAGATAAATAAATTATCAATAGTCTTCATCGATAATAAATCGGAGATTTAGAACATATGGTAGATGATAAAACTTTTCAACCATAGTTGCGGTGAACGAGCGATCCATTAAAAGAGTCGAATAGACCTATAAAGTCTATTATCTTCTCCACGTTTAAAAGTCCACCAACAATATTTTATCCTGTAACATCAATCAGCAGTTCCTTTCCACAATCATATGAATAACTCATAATCATAATTGTGATTCTAAATTCCTCTTCTCATCCGGGGCGAAGATAATTTTCATCACTGTCTTTACGAAACATCAAATATCATGGTTATACCAAATCACGATTTCTATTCATAATCATACTAATAAATTCATCTTTGCACTACGGGCCGAAGATATTCATCAACAAGTTCATCTTTACTACTGAGCAAAGATATTCAACAACAGTCATCTTTGCATTACGGGCAAAGATATTCAGATAATTCATCTTTTCTCTGATTTAAAGATATTCAACAATGCACCATATTCTGGGCAAAGATATTCATCAATAATTCATCTTTTGCTCTAAAGTAGCCAAAGATATTATATCTCGAAAGATATATATAATCATTTGAAGTTATATAACAATAATTATAACCATGTTGATCAATTCACCTTTGCACTTAAGCTAAAAATATTTAAAAATAAATTTAAATTCAATGGTCATGATCATACCACGGTCAACAATTCAACTTTTGCACTCTTGGCCAAAGAGAACCTATAGTCACGATCATACCAATAATCTACCCATCTTTACACTCAAGTCGAAGAGAAATATCATCATTAGGGTTATAAGAATGTTATATAAAACAATATAATCAAAACATGGTTTTAATTTCAAGAGTAAGATTCATAAATTAACGATAATTTAAGAAAGAAAAGAAACCAATTTTGTTGTGAATAGTAAGTAACTAGTGAATAGTAACTCATGAATAGTAACTTCATGAATAGTAACTCGTGAATAGAATAACTTGAATAGTAACTTCGTAAATAGTAACTCATGAATAGTAACTCGTGAATAGTAACCCATGAATAGTAAATCGTGAATAAGTACTTTCGTATTCGTACATAGTCACCGTATCATCGTAAATAATGTCATATATCGTAAATAGTATTATATACATGAATAGTGTCAATATTATACATGAATAAATCTTGATATCGTGAATAGTAACTCAGATTTTCAAAAAGATAGAAATTAGTAAAAAAAAAACATCTTCACGCTGAATCATTTAATAGTACTCGTGAATATTAACTCGTGAATAGTAACTCCATGAATAGTAACCAATATGAAAAAAGTTCAAATTTGATAAAAGTTCCAAATAATATTTCAAAGATAATGATATTGAAGAAATAATATCATTTGAGAAGAAAATAACATCCCTTACTATCCCTTACCTCAAAAGAGCAAAGACTTTTGATTTGGATATCGGATATGATATTTCAAAAAAACTTGCACCGATGAATATCAACTCACCAAGTATCTAAATACTCACAAATTACACTCGATAATCTAGAGAGAGAGAGAGAAAGCTTATGTTTACGGTGTGATTTTCAATTCTAACTTAGCCTCTATTTATAGGAAAATGTTAGCATGTAGAAGAAGACTTGACTGCCAATTGCACGATGGCTTTATTCGCTACTATTCCACCCACCACCAAAATCAGCCATCTCCCCAACAACCAAGAGTGGGGCCCACTCAATTCTAAATTTTCCACCAAAACCTAATTTTAGAATCAGTTACCTCTTAAAATTCATAACAAATCATACGTTCATTTTAACGGTTCAAAATTTGTGGACATATACTCAACTTATATATGTATAACATATCCAAAAATTACAACGATCCAACAGTCGGATCAAAATTTATAACTCATTTAATATAGTTTGAACAAGCGATTTTTCGGACTATTAGTCCTTGGACAGATTTCATTCAAAATTTCACCACAATAAATATCTACAAAGAATTTTTGGGTGATTCAAATTTCTCTGATTAGCTTACTTCTAGGGCTTTCTTTTGATATATGGCTCATCTCTTAACTCATTATATATTAAAGAGTTATGGATTTTACAAAATCAAGTAATAAACTAATTTTTACGAAAATCCCATATTTTGTTCTCCATTTCGACAAATAATCTTGATAAAACACCTCATCTTTAATTCCTTCACTTAAATACATAAATAAATCCATCATTTATATCCACATCAAATAAATATTTTCTTATCATATAAATCAATAACTAATTATTCACAAATAATATTCTGAGAATCACAATAATGACAATGACTAGGCGGTTCCAGGAAAGAGGGGCTTTCAATAAAATTTCTCCTCTTGGCGCCGCAATTAGGTGACCAAACCTCTCCTTGTGAACTTTCTAGACATTGCCAATAATGCTATCTAATAATATTATTCAAATAATATGAATTATTGATCGATAATGGGAAATATCGTGCGTTGATAATTATTGAACAACAATAATAAAATATCAACACAAAGAATTATTGAATCAATAAAATAAAATATTGAGCAGATAATTATTGTAACAATTATTGAGTAGTGCCTTCTCACGTAAGAATCAATAATTGAAAAAAATGTGTGTAATACAGGTGTCTTCTTGTCTGCAACGCGTATTACTTTACTTTACCAACCGGGTATTCAGCGATGTTACTTGATAGCGATTACGTGATTATTTATAAAAACTTAATTTTGTCGTGTTCTTCATCCGATGGTTATTACATTATGGGGCCCAAAATGGGCTATGGTAATCATTGCGAATATTCCTCGACGGAAAGAATATTCCACGACCAAACGAATATTCTCAAAGCAACAATGAATATTTTATAACCACTTGTGTATTTTGAAAAAAAATTCATATATCACCCTTAACTTTAACTTTTATCAATTTAACCATTTCTTTGAATAGTAATTATAAGAAAAATTGAATACTTTTATTTCATAAAATTCGAGGTCTTACATTTACTATCGGTGATCAATCTATACTTGATCCGATAATAATATTGATCTCCGCCGCTTTTTCTAATGTCTTATTAACATGTACTTGCTTTTATGTGGTTTCGGTGATAGTTTCTTTGCTAGCTTTGCTCTTGGTTGGGTTATCACAAATGGTATCGGCCTTGCCTCCTACCCCCATTGACCTTTGTCGTAGAAGAATGATGATGACATCTGAGTGAAGTCATCAAGTCCAAGAGTTCTGCGCAAAGAATTGTTGTTATTTTTGATATATTGCGTTTAAAGGATTATGATTGGAGAATAGGAGATTATGATTATGACAATGAGAACTACATAAGTAAGACCTTTATTTTTACATCATTTATGTATCGGTTGTTGTGGTCCTTTATTGATTTAAGTGTTATGATGTCAGAGGGTATAATAACTTCAATATTACAAGAAATGTGCATGGTGTCAAAATCAGAGTCCCAAAAAAATTGCATACATCTTCACCAAATCTTTGCAGAATATATCAAAAAATAACAACAATTCTTTGTAGAACTCTTGGACTTCGCGACTTCGGATGTCATCATCATTTTCTACTTGACAAAGGTCAATGGGGGTAGGAGGCAAGGCCGGCACCATTTGTGATAACCCAACCAAGAGCAAAGCTAAGAAAGAAACTATCCACGAAACCACATAAAAGCAAGTACATGTTAATAAGACATTAGAAAAGCTGGGCAGATCAATATTATTATCGATCAAAGATACTGATTGATCGGTGATAGTAAATGTATTAAAGTGAACTACCATCTTCACTAATATGATACAAGTACTGAACTACAAAACAGACTTCAGAAAAAATAAACCAAGAAATTTTAATAAAATTTATAAACAATCAAACAAAGACTTACAATCATTGTTAGAATATAGAATCACTGTGAAGGACTGTGAAGTTTGTATGTAATTGAAAATGAAATGAGTGTGTTAGTCAAAAAAGTGCACGTAATCTAGCCAACCTACAAGTTGCATATGAAAATTATAGGGAAGTTTGGTTCAATTCTCACAAGCAAACTCAGTTCAGAAAAATTAGGACATAACACAGAAAAAGGACAAATCAAAATTCACAGAATACTACTATGAGCTTGAAGTGTGTGTATATATATATATATATATATATATATATATATATATATTGCATTGAGATTCCAAAATACTGATTAAAAATGCTTCAGAAGTTAAAATATAGAATCAATACAAGCTCAATCAACCAAAAACAGTAAGAATACAGGAAAAACACGGATTCGAATTTCCTATATCCCAAATTCATAGCCAGCTTTTCACAACAAAGACAAACTCACGAAGTAAAAAATCCCCTAGATTTCATTCATTTGGTTCAAACAGAAAATTAGAAAATACCTTAGGAGCTCCTAAATCGCGATTGTTCTTGGTTTGACGACGAACACGCTTTCGCCCGGTGAGATGTATACCAGATTGCGATTCTTTGAACCAATTACTCCTCCGATCTTCTTCGTAGGTCAACGCCAGCGATTTGAAAGGAAACGGATTTGGGAAAATTTGGAGACTACTTTTTATTCAATTGAAACTAGGATCCGCGTTTTTTTCCCCACATTTTTCTTTCTGGGCGTTGGATGTATGTCGACTATTTGAAAGAAGAAGTTCGTTTTTGGCTAAATTACGGGATCCGGACTGGATCCCTTCCGTATATATATATATATATATATATATATATATATATATATATATATATATATATCTACATCGACTAGTAAAAAGCTTATGTATGAAATAATAGAAATTTCTTGTTTGATACCTATCCGCCGTGTGACGGGACACCTACTAGCCCCTCTCTTACTTCCCCTTCATCTTCCAAATGGACCCTTAAGTAGACCTAGCAATATAGTTGGTTAATCTGTAAGGTCAACCCATATTAATCTGGAACCAAATGGGTTGGTTAACTATATTTATTTATTTGGGTCAAGTTAAAGTGCGGAACCATATTTTTAAAATGAAATATAGTTCTAACCCGGTTAACCATTTTTTGACCCATATTTTATTCCAAATCAAAATTAAAAGTTCTTTCCACCCATATTTACATATTCAAGAAGTTCAACCACCCACCCCCCACCCCACCCCCACCCCCACCAAAAAAAAATATTATGTGATTATGTATACACCCCTTACCCCCAACTCCACCCCACCCTTTACATTATATGTAACACCCCCTTTCCAAAATAGAAAGAGAGGTTACTCAAAATACAACAAAACTAATAAATTTAATAAAGCAAGGCTCAAAGCCACAAAAAAAGAATAGTCTTAATAATCGATAAATACCACAAGTCAACCATAATAAATCTCCAATCGGCTCAATCCACAATCTAAAATACTTATTACAACTTTAAATAAATCAATGTATTGAAACCTAACAAAATATATCAAAACTATTAGATTAAAAGAAGCTCTCGTCACACTTTTGCCTTGGTCCTCTGATTACACCAGGAAGAAAAATACGGCAAGATGAGCCAAATGCCCGAAGACGGATATAGAATACAATTAATGAACCGAAATAACTAACTCAATTTAAATGAAATGAGATGAAATGAATCAAACGAAACGAACAAAACTAACACAACGAAATAGTAAATTTGAATCAAATGGTTGGGTGTTATTTCATACCGAGCTCTCGAACAAAATAGAATATACCTTGCCACACGGGCAAGTCAAACAATACCACACAGTAAATCACATAATGCCACACAAAAGTCACACACATTAGACCGCGAATCCAATGCATGTAAAATCGAAGGCGTGTTTGGCACAAACATCACCAATCCGCATAATGAGCGTAGCAGAAAACTAGGGTGCACCCATACGCCCCCACAACAAAACACCAAATGGCCAACTCCCACCGGAGCATAAAGCGGAGACGCCGTGGACTGATCACACCGCCGGAAGGTGTCGTGCCTCGGTGTTAAGAGGACACGCACGTGGTACCCCACAGTGGTTATAGCTCGGTATACCCTACAGATTCTAACAAAAATATCATGTCACAACACATGCGACACAATATCAACACAAATGGGTTCTAACATGTACATGTTAAACTAAAACGAGATATCAACACAAAGTCTCCAAAAATATTAATATGTACATTACTACAAATATCAAAATAAATTTAGACATGTTGTACTAGCTCACAGAGTACAAATATGAGTTCCAACTATGAACGCCAAACGAATTTATCACGTTGAATTTGACAAGAAATAATCATGAGAGGCAATACTAATTTTCAAACGCAGCAATCTAAACGAATAAATTAAAAACAAAAGAGTCTCATTGAAAGAGTATGGAATCCGTACTGGATTAAGCAATGTAATACCCAAAATATATTCCAAAAAACTCGTTTGGACTCTTCCGATTTAATCTAAATAAAGTAAAATACAATTTTATTACAAACTTAACAATCTCTAACATAATGTTATTTAATTTATTATTAAGTAAATTTATAATTTTATCATTAGAATAATTAATTAGTATACACAATTTTTAATTTAATTTATAATAACATAAGTGAGTTAATATAAAACAAATAATTATAATTTATATATATACACTTAAAGTATCATATATTTATATATAAATTATATCTAGCACAATGAGTTATATATATATATATATATATATATATATATATATATACTTCGCATAAAAATAAATATATATATATATACACCGCAACCAAGAATTTAAAATATACACATATCTATTATCTTTGTAATACATATATACACATCATCATACAATATATAAATTTCTAATCCTTCACAGATGAGTTTAAATCCTTATTTGATTACCTAAGTAATGAATAAATTGAAGAAAACTCTTACCTTATTATCAATTGATTGATGGTGACTTGCTTCTCTCAAATTACCGCTTCTCTCTTCTCTCTTCTTTCTATCGACGAGTGTAGTAGCGTATACAACATATAGGGTTTTAAGTTCTTTTTTTTTTTTAATAGGATTAAATATTACCCACATATAAATTAAACTCAATCTAATTTTAAGGCCAAATTTTATCTCTTTAATTCATTTATTAATATTTATTAGTCCACATAAATTAAATACACTTTGACCCAAATAAAAAAAATAAAGTCCAATTAATATGTTTTAAAACAATTTTTTTTTTCTTTTATTAATCAATTTATTTATTTATTTATTGGGTATTACACCATACCCCCTACCCCATCCACCCCACCCCCACCCCCACCCCCACCCCCACCCCACCCCACCCCACCTCACCAAAAAAAATATTATGTGATTATGTATACACCCCTTACCCCCACCCCCCACCCCCACCCACCCACCCACCCCACCCCACCCTACCATCTACCCCACTCACCCCCCACCCACTCCTACTCCACCCCCACCCCACCCCACCACACAACACAAAAAAATTATGTGATTATGTATATGCCTTACCCCCACCTCACCCCTACCCCCAACCCCACCCACCCCCACCCCCACCCCTACTCCCATCAAAAAATATATTATGTGATTATGTATATACCTCTTACCCCACTCCACCCCACCCACCCTCTACCCCCACCCAAAAAAAATAATATTATGTATACATATAAATGTATACACCCCTTATCCCCCACCCCACCCCACCCCACCCCCACTCCTATTCCCACCCCTAAAAAAAAATAATATTATGTGATTATGTATACACTCCTTACCCCCCCCACCTCACCCTCACCCTCACCTCACCTCACTCAAAAAAGATAATATTATGTGATTATGTATATCTCGTGGCATTATTTAAGGAGTCTAAATTCCACCCCTTATATCCGTCTCTCTATCTATAGTATATATTAATTTCATATTTTAAAATTTTTGTTTAAAAGTCAAAATATCTTAAAATGGTTGATTAACCATATTTTAAAAATCAAAACCAACTCATAACCATATTTTGTCAGGTCTACCTTTAAGTAAACCCCAAAAGTGTCTAAACTTAATGGAGTAACAGAAAGTAAATAACTCCAGTAACTTTTTCTTTTTCCTCTTTTAAATTTCGGTTTGTTTGTTTGCTTATATTGGTAATTTTTTGGTGCAAGGTAAAATTTGTGGCCGTAGGATGATAAAGGGTAAGGGAAAGGGGTGATGGGGGGAAATGATTCGGTGGAACAGTAGTAGAGCAGAGCCGACATGCATGCTCTTGGTTTGACTGATCACGGGTGAAGGGGTCCACCGGATGAGGATACGAACGCATGATTTAAGTGATGCTATTTTTGTTGAGATTTTGGCGTGAAGAGTTGGTGGATGGATGGATTGATTTTATATAATTTCGGTTTCGGTTTCCACAATATAATTTGATTTTGACATGCAAGTAGTGATGATAGACAAATCAATATGGTATTAGCTAGGAAAAATGTTAAGTAATTAAATAAAATTATTTAGTGTATAATTTAAATAAAATTTTGATGTATAATATTTTGATAATAAAAGAATTTTACAAAATGATGTGGATGGTTGTGTATATCACTAGGTCTACTCATATATGGTGGACCATTTGCATCATTTTATAAACTAATTTTATAAAAAAAATTGTCAATGTATTAATTAACTAGTTTTTATCTATTTATTTACCTAATATTATTCTTTTTTTTAAATCCATAATAGGGAATTCTAGTACAATTGAAGATATATAGAATCCATTAAAGTACAATTGAAGATATTTAGAATTACATGTATATAAATATTAATAATGATATTATCATAAAAAAATCGCGCATAACGCCACATCACACGCATGCATCTTGTGAATCCTACCGACATGTGCCTACAAGGTATGATGCATATATGTGTATGTGGAAAGATTATGTGATATTTTTTATGATAAGAATATTATTTATCGAAAATTGTCCACGACTCGGTTGTAATTTCAAGTACCTTTATATTTTTTTTTGAAATAAATCTCATTTGATTAGTTTTTTCTTTCTATTCAATATGTGAAATTTTAAAATCAAAATTAATATAATTTTTTAGATATTGTTTGATTCAATAATTAAACTATTTAAAAATGATTATACGTATAAAATTATTATTTTGCAATTAAAATAAATTCATATCACAATTTAAATTAATTTTAAGAATTCATAAATTAACTACGATAAAGCCAAATGACTTATTTTGTGAAATGCATGATTTTATCAAACAACAATTATAGTCCACTATTGATATATATGCGTGTGAATTCATTTACAATGGCCCCATCAAGAATAATAATATTTTAAATTTAATATTCATACAAATTTTATGAAAATATTTATAATAAAATCAGTGAGCTAGGATCATTAGAGGGCCTAGTGGAACGGTCTCGCCAGTGGAATTGGGTTAGAGAAGGAGGCCAAGGCGGAACATGATTAAGGCAGCAGGTGAACCAAGCCCACATGGTAAGTCTCGTGAACGAGGGCCCATCTAAGATCTAAGATCTTATATTATATATTGGCATATTGCGTTGATTTGAACACGTGTCGGTCGGCCAATGTGACCAAAAGTCTTCACCGCCTCTTCGGGTCAACCCCGTTTTCAAGGGGAGTAGTTAACTTGAAGTGAATTTTATGGTAAGTTCATTTTATATTCAATACAGTATTAACACGCAAGTAGAGAGATTACCTTCCTGCCTTTGTGTTAACACTGTATTCAAGCATGAAAAATGTTTATCGATCATATATATTTTGGAATGGAGTGAGTAATATTTATCCCATTATAACCTTTACAAAAAAATTAAATAAATACAAACAAAAAAAACTTAATAAATAAATAACAAATTGTACATATTGAAATAAATTTCAAGCCCAAAATGGTATTCCCTTCATGAACAAACAAGAAACTTTCTTGCTTATATTATTGGACATTCTCGTACAAATTAATATCTAGTGAAAAAATGTGGACAATATAGCCATTCAAGATAGTCCTAACTTCCATGAACAAAAAGTTTACGTACATACCAAAAAGAATTAAATCACCTCGGGTGATCATTCATCAATCATTAGTTCTGTATCTGCAAATTAAAACAAGCTTCACCCTTTTTTCCCTTCTTTTTAATGGTATATATATATATATATATATATATATATATATATATATATATATATAGAGAGAGAGAGAGCGAGGATAGCGATCATTCATTAAATAAATAATATATATATATATATATATATATATATAGGCAGACGCAGTTTAAAATCGGATTTTTTCTTTTATTTTTTGCTTTTTTTTAAAACAACTAAAAATAAAAAATAAAAAATAGGGTCCGTATTTTGGTCAGGTCCGAGAATCCGCATGCTAACCACCTTACTTCTTTTCGGATGAATATAGTATATAATTTGATTGATTTCATGAGAATATACATGTGCATGCTTATTCGACTATTGGCGTTTGCTGATTTTGATAGTCTTGAAGTTTGAAATGCACAACCGCAGTAAATAATCTTATTTATCTAACTATGAAACATATCTTATTTAACTCATAAACGTAACGTTTGAAGCTCGTACACGTACAATACACTAAAAATGACTATGTTGTGTTTAGACCTCGAAACACACCAAACGCTACGGCTGTATCTAATTAAACAAACCAAGAGTTTCGAGCATATAACATGACCCCATTTGAACTTCATCATAAACTTTATACTAGTGGGCATAATTTAGCAGCCGGTATGGTTAAACAATGGTATATATTAAGAAAAAGACCAGAGAAAATGTAAGGGCCGGGAGACATAAATGATCAGACAGAGGATACAATTTCCCATAATCCTGTTCCACACCAATTATATATGAAGTGAACTTGATTTGTAGAAGTGATATCTAGTCCAAGAAGGCTGGATAAAATAAAGATATGCATGCACATGATGCATGTGTATTTTCTTGGTTTTTTCATCTCTTCTGATTTCTTGATACATATTAATTAAACTGTTGATTGTAGAAGATTCTGTGTATAATAGTACTTGCAACAATGTTCTGTTAAAGATCTTGGATTTCATCGATATTTTTTTTACTGTATCTCTGATATTTATGATTACTCAATATATTAGCTAAAGTTTCAACTTGTCCATGTTGAATGCATGCATCACTTCAATCCAAATATACTTGGAGAAATGATTAGATGATACTCATGTATGTTTGCTATCTCATGTTTGCTTGTAGGTTATATATGTAGAGAGAGTTTCAGGTGCAGGTTGTCCGCATGCAGACCATTTATAACGACGGTTCGGACGACGATCCAATTTGTCGCTATATCACGGTTTACTATTCTATGACGACGGATCGAACTGTCGTAAGGACCGTGTCGCTATTGGAGTCCGCATGCGGACCACCCACACCTCAAGTGCGCTCTCTATATATACACACACAATCTTGATGAATTAATATGATATCTTTTTGTTCAATGAAAAATCTTGCACAATTTCACATGATCAAGCTGAAGATTTACTTGTATATTTTTCTAGGCTTAAATACACTTTAATAGTTTTTCATTTTTTACAATTTAAATCTTAATGTTCATACTTTAAGATGTTAAGCTTTACAATAAGTCTAGGCAGACAGATTTTTTGGACCGGTCCAAAATTTGCTTTTTTTTTTTTGGTTGGACTCCTAAAAAATGTATAGTGTGAGACTCCAGATTTTATGAATAAAGATTTAATTTTTTCGAAATAATTTTTTTTAATATTATGGTGTTGATTTGATGTAATGTTATAGTTGTGGGTAATATTTACAAATTTTGCAAAGTAAGCAAGTGGTTATATAATATTCGATTGGTCGGGGAATATTCTTTTAGTTGGGGAATATCCGCATAACCAGACAATCATTGGTGGACCTATTAAAAGAATTATCATTTGATTGAAAAACGACAAAAATATTTTTATGAAAATAACGGCGGAAGTTTTACAGTTAACTGTTGAAACACCCGGTGTTAAAAGTATGATGTCTGGCGTGGTTACATATATAGTAGTACGATGATTGATTATTGATACTTATGTGAGAAGTCACCAAGATTGTTCAATCAATGGTATCGGGACACTTTTTCGTGGGTTGTGAAGTACTATTTACGATTTACTATTCACGAGTTACTATTCATGAGTTACTATTCACGAATTACTATTCACGAGTTACTATTCATGAGTTACTATTCATAAGTTACTATTCACGAGTTACTATTCACGAATTACTATTCACGGGTACTATTGATCACCGTAAAATATATTTCTTTTCGGCCCAAATCATTTTTGGGTACAATATTATTCCATGGAGATGTCTTTAATTTTTCGCATCGTTGATTGAAGATATAATAGTAAATCAATATGGACCATTTGGTGGAAAGTTATAATAATGAATAAATATGGATCATTGGTTTAAAGTTTTAATAGTAAATCAAGATGAATTGCTTTAAGTTTTAATAGTAAACCAATATGGATCAGTCCATTTAAAAGTAAATCAATCTGAACCGTTCATGAATTAGTTAATTATTCACCCATTCTCCTATAAATAAGCTCATTCCTTCATTATTCTTACGGATTATTTGAAACTCTAGAGAGAGAAATTATAGAGAAACTATAGAAAAATATTCTGCTACTTTCCTACTCTTATATTCGGTGCCGTTTGAAGTAAGGGATATTATTTATTGTACTCGTAGGGATATTATTATTTGTTGTACTCGTAAGGGGTATTATTTCTTTTGTATTCATAAAGAGAACACATTATTCCATTATTTATTATTCTCGTAGAAATAACTCTGTATAATGCCAAGCACCCTATACTTGGTAAAATTCTTCTATTATTCTATTATTTGTTATTCATTGAAATAACTCAGTATCATGGCTACCTTATACATGGTGAAATTCTTCTGGTATTTCATTATTTATTATTCTCGCGGAATATCACGCACAATGCGTTCTGCAGGACACGGTTCCATTATTTATTATTCTCGTCGAAATATCTTGTCATGCGTTTCTTGGGACCTAATTCCATTCTTTATTATTTCATTGAATATATCCATGCATGCGTTTTTCACGAACTGGTTCCGTTATTTATTATTCGTTGGAATAACTCGCATGTGCTGGCTCTATCGCATGCATGGTGATTTCTTTTGTTATTCCATTCTTTATTATACTCAGTTGGTTAAAACTTTGAACGTTATCAGTTCCTGGATAAATTAATTCTTGTACTTGTTTTATTGAATTTTATATCATCATTATCATCCTCATGTTTATAATATGTTGAAATTCATACGTGGCCCGTAGTGCATAGATGGACCCGGTATGATTATGAATCGGGATTATTCTAGTATAATCATGCTTAGTAATGTTACAAATGATGTGGAAAAAGTCCTTATTAGCGTAGTGCATTGATGGGATGGTTTTGGTATGATTATGACTATGAATTCTCTTTGGTAGTAGTCAAAGATGAATTATTTTATGGCGTGATCGGGACCATTGATGAAAACATGATTATCTTAAGTCAGTAGTGCATGGATAATTCATAGTCGTGATACTAAAGAATATCCTTGGCCGTAGTGTAAGGGGTGATTTGATGATGTGGATTATTTATTGTTGAGTCCAAATGATAAAAGTGATGAAAAACTTTTTAAATCATAGGAGATAGTAGATTTTATTCCCTACTGACTCTTCTAATGGATCGCTTGTTCATTGCAGATTAAACTTGATAGTTATTATATTTTATAAGTATAACATTGTCAAGGCTAACAATAAATTATTCGCATTATCTTAGTCATAATATTTCTTACTGGCTAGTTGAAATTTCACCCTTTCTTTCACCGTTTCTCTTGAAATGAACGTAGCGTGCTGGGACTAGTCGATCGGGGAACAGTGATGATCCTAGATGTTTGCATTAGTAGTCCTCACTATTACGTGAAATAGTGTGATAATAATTGTAATGAGGACTTCTTTTGAGTTTTATACTCTACAGTAGACAATATTTGTATTCAAACTCACAGTTTATGTTTTGTCGTATTACTGCTGGCGGTTGTATTATTAAGTTGTATTTGAATTATCTCGTGTATGTCCATGACTCGAGATGGGTGATGTATACCTAATTTTGGGGTATGCCACATATAGTATTTATTTTAATCTGGAATTTTTATAGTAATTCAATGATTTAGGTATAATTTGGATACATATAAAAAACAATGTTATATAGTCTGTGCAACACTATTTTTTATATGTATCCAAATAACACATAAATCACTGAATTATGTAAAAATTCCAGTTAGAATAAATACCATATATTTAATTTATTGGGAGTCAAAACAAAAAAAAAACCAAATTCTGGACCGGTCCAAAAAAAATGTCTGGGTAGAAGCACTCTAAGCTTTAATGTCTCCAAATTTTTATAAATTAAACCTTTGGACCACCGAATTTAGCATTTTTTACCGAAATAAATCATGTGGCTTAAAATGCAAGGACAATTAAAACTTTTAACCATATATATCATTTAAATTAGCTGCAATTTTTTCTCATTTTTCTTTTTCATTATACAATATTCACGTTTCTACAATTTTATGTGTTTTTAAAGATATTTACGTTTTTCTTTAATGTAGAGAATTAAGTCTTTGAAGAGTATATATCGTTTATATTGACTCTAATTTTTTCTACTTATTTTCTTCATCATACACTAACTACGTGCTTATAATTTGATGTACTTCCAAAGATAATAAGAGTGAAACTATAAAAAATACTCTCAAAATGTTAAAAACAAAAAACTTCAAGATTTAAAGATTTAAAGTGTATTTAAGTCATTTCTCTGTCATTAACTAATCATCTTTTTCGGCACCAATCATCAGTCAGTCATAAGTTCTGAATATATATATGCGATAACACGTCTCATTTCTTAATGTTTTTTACTCCTTTAAAAGTACAATTGCACTAAAAGGAACATTTCCCATAAATTAAGTACACATTGTTGATGAAATGGGGTGCATGAACTTTAAACTAATCTATTTAATAAAATATAAATAATTTTGAATTTTCCCTTCACTCAATAAATTATCAGAATCGTTTAAAGTTTGAAATAAATCTCACCGTTCATACAGTGCCGGAAGTACGAGACCAGTTAGTTTTCTCTATTATTGGATTCTTAACATTTCAATTAGCTAGTGGGGGTGCTGACTTTTCACAGTTAACGTGTCTAATAATCTAAAGATAAGTAAAACTGCCCAATCACATTCTTAATCAGCTCACTAACCACCACATGTATTCTTGAAGTGATTATACATTTAAGAAATGAAGAGTGCTGGTATATATCTAGGACCATATATAGGGCTGGTCAAATAGATTATATTAACAAAAGCTTTTGGCTGTTTGATAAAATTAAATGAAATAGTTTTGAATATTTAAGTAATCTGAATGAATTAAATGAAGCAGAATTCTGAATATTGAATAAAAAAATTGTTTGATAATTAACATGTCTGAAACATCTGGATAACAAATTTTTATTATTTTACCTCTCTGAAAAAATTCAAAATTGTTGTAAATTTATTTAATATTACTTGAGAAAATTAAATATAAAATACTTCATTCAACAGTCATTCAGCCAAAAGAATTACATTTGGCCACTCAGCCCAAAAATCTGACTGAATCCGCCATTCAGACGATTTTTATTCAAAACAAACGCATTGAATGACTGATCGATTTAGTCATCCAGTTTCATTCAACTCTAAACAAACACCCCTTAATTATGTTAATCTGATCTGTCATAAGCTCTTTAATTTTTAATTTAATATTTTCTCTTCAGTTTTAATTATGGACCACTAACAATGCTTAATATATAGAATATAGAACAGTTTATATATCATGTTAATTACATGTTAAGTACAAGCAAAGTTTAAAAAAAATTATAGCTATGGAAATCAATTGTCAAGGCAACATTATTGGATTAAAGTTATAATTCTGCTTCTGATAGTTATAGTTGTGCAAAAACGGTATAAAAAAAAGGAGAGATTATAGAAAGCAAGACCTACTATATATATATATTGAATATTTTACATATTTTATTATTAAGTCCTATATGATTGGTGCAGAATTTTTTGTGCACATAATATAATTTAGAGTAAATACACATTTAGTAACATTTTTACTGTTTTACACATGTTTAAGCTACATTTGAGTTTTTAACTACACTTGTTGATCTGTCGACATAATTATTACTCTGACATCGTCAACGATGTTCTAGTAAGTTCTTTGGTAGTGTCATTCTTTAAAATACAGACAATAAAAGCAGGAAAAGGAGTTTATTAATGTATTAACTGTTAGAATATTTTATTTTTTTAAGTGCCATCTACTATTTATGTAATTATTGGACTTATATATTATATTAATTTAATTACTTTATTTATGAATTTAGTAATTAATTATGTGGCCTATAAATAATATTCCTAATAGTATTTGGTATAATGGGCCCTAGGTTTCATAATCTTGATGAATAATTTTGATTCTTACCATTATCTGATAAATAAAGCAGTTAGGGTTTGAGTACCAATTGTAAATACCGAGAACTTTATACACACCTATACATCCATCATAAGATTACGCGCAGCGAAATCCTGATACATACGAGATGTTTCCTCTCAATTCATGTAAGTATTTAATATTATGATTATTGATTTTATTTTTATTCTATGCAGTAACACATTCCGATATAATTTATTTAACATTAACATAATGATATATTGTTCAATGAAATCTTTAGACAGAGTCGCATTCATCAACAAGAATAAGATTTTCTTGGTTATTGATGCTCGATGAGTTATCTTGTCGGTTGATTTAAGAGATCATTTTCACTCAAATTAGTATGACCTTCTGTTACTTAATAATCTAATCATCCTTCCGGTAGCAAATAACCAATCAATGGCATGCAAATTAATTTGCATCCTGAGCTATTTTTGTAATCTTATTTTTTACAATCTATATGAATGCATATAATTTTGCAGTATACAGAAACTGAGAAACAATTAATCTGCCATTAATCTTTTTTACTCAGATTGGATGGTTTTTTAACTGTTGTTTTGTTTATGAATTATGATGATAAGAATATTTTCATGTTATGTGCTAAAGCTTCAAAATAACCACATAATGCAGCTAGCAATTAATGGTTAATATTGTAACACCAACACTGTAATGTCCAGGCAAATCTTTCTTAATTTGTTTTGTTTATAATGATTAATCATTAATTAATATATTGTTTCACTCTCCAAATCTATATCAGTTGAGACTTTATAAATCATCAGAATTAATATGATCTTATGTACCAAATTTTATTCCTTGATTATAAATCTTACTTTATAAAAAATTGAGGGGGTTAAGCTTATGAAAGGAGAAGATTTTGGGATTATGTTCCCCCTTCTATTATACAATAATATTATGCTACAAGAATCATGGATCGACTGGAAATTTTCTTGACCATTTCTCACAGACAGTATATATATATATATATATATATATATATATATATATATATATATATATATATATATATATATATATATATATATATATATATGGATATGTATACGAGCTTCATTCTACGATCGTAGAGTGATTTCACCTACGATCGTAGAAATAATCATGATAATAGAGTGAATTCACAAATCGTAGAGTGATTACTTCTACGATCATAGTGAAATCACAAATCGTAGAGTGATATTTCACATCAATTTTAAAAATCACACTACGATCGTAGATCTCCATTTTAATATATATATATATATATATATATATATATATATATATATATATAGGGATTCCTCCACAAGAATCCTGTTATTTGAAGTTATTTAGGCTGCATACAACCTGTAACATTTATAGTTTTTTTTTTTTATTGTCGCTTTTTTTTTTTTAAGTTCACAACAGGTTGTTGTAATGGAACTTATATATATATATATATATATATATATATATATATATATATATATATATATATATATATATATATATATATATATATATATATATATATATATATCTTTATGGTTAGCCTTGCCCAAGAGAGAGAGAGAGACACACACACACACACACACACATATATATATATATATATATATTAGAGAGAGAGAGGATTAGGTAGGACCTGAGTTAAAATACGGATATTATTATTATTATTAAACAACTAACTAAAAAAAAATTTAATATTTTATGGAATTAAATTTTTCATAATAAAAGTATTTTTGGTGTGATTTGGATACATATAACAAAATATGTATATACAGTTTACAGATGCAATGCTGCATGTATATTTTGTTATATGTATCCAAATCACACCCAAAACACTATATTATGAAAAAATTCAAATTTCATAAAATATAAAAAAATTTAGTTGTTTTAAAAAAAAAAAAAAAGATATATATATATATATATATATATATATATATATATATATAAGACAGGATCTGTCAGGACTCTTGACGAGTTTAAAATTAGGGTCCTCTTTTTTTTTTAAACACATTAAAAAAAAAAAAAAATTATAGAATTGAATTTTTTTTCATAATACAGTGTTTTGAGTGCATTATAACATAATATATACGTATATCATGGCAAGGCATCACTACTATTTTTTTAGTATAGGTATTCAAAACACGTCCCAAAATTGTATTATAGAAAATTTGAGTTCATAAAATATTAAATATTTTTTTAGTTATTTTGAAAAAAAAAAGCAAAAAAAAAAATGTAATTGGTTCAGTGTCAAGTCGGAGTCTTGATGATCGTTATATATATATATATATATATATATATATATATATATATACTTGGTTCCTGCTCCAATGAACCAAAAAAATGAACTAAAGACGAATCCCATTATAACGATTGGTTTTAGAGATATAACGACAGTTCGAACCATCGCTATAGCTATATCGTCGGATATGTATGCTATAGTGATGGAAAAAATCGTCGCTATAGTCAGTTCGTTTTTGGTGTCTACCTATAGCGACGGACCATACCGTCGCTAAATCCCTCACTATAGGGTATGGACAAGACTATGACGACAACTTCTGGACTATGGTGACAATTCATATACTATGGCGACGGTTCATACCTTATGATGACGACTTTAGTGACGGTTGGTCCGTCGCTATCGATTGTCCGTATGCGGACCACCCGCATAAAAAACGCTCTATATATATGTGCTATAATTGCCCAATCCATTTTGAGTAATGCTAGATAAACAACTTATTTTACAACTATTTTACAATTTGTTGATGTGACATAATCCACCTTAGCATATTGATGAACAAATTATTTCAATATAGTCTTCGATCCCACATAAAAGTTGAGATAGAGTATTTCGCATCAACAAATTATAAAATAATTATAAAATAAGTTGTGTTTGTAGCATTATTTGTAACGACCCCAAAATAGGTCCATTCCATCCAACCCATTCTGAGTCGCCAAATATATGGTACGGAAAACAACTACAACTTTATTATAAAAATTGTCGTGCAAAATACAACAACACATATGCTATGAGTTTGGATACAAATATATACCAACTGTAGCACGTCACAATGACACCTTACATAAAGGTATAGTCAAAAACTATTTTAGAAATTAGAATCTTTGGGAAGTGCTCAAGAAACCTTCATACAATATGGGAGGCCATGCTTTTAGGTTATGGTAGATATCATATGGCCATAGAATTATCCTTGGTTGACCCAATAAACCCCAAAGAAAAACGAGAAGATTACTATCATATTCTTCCCAATGGTGAGTCTTCTCTTGGCATATCATTATCTCCACTATCTCTAATTGGGTATTATACTCCAAACAAACACCAAGATTATATAGGTAGTGCTTGTAAATATACTTAGCAAGTGGATGAGCACAACCATGTCTTATGATGACACGAGGTTGTATGTCATTAGACATCTTGTATGATAGTGGCAAAACACCCTTCCAAGTTAAATTCACCTCACCTCAACATCTATAGACCACCATTCATTCTATTCCTCGCTATCCCCGCTCGACCCAAATTTACACTTTTATTACACGAAAGGAATTGTGAAACAAAAGGATGAAGCACAACTAGCTCAATAAAGAATATTATGACTAAAGATAAATAAATTATCAATAGTCTTCATCGATAATAAATCGTAGATTTAGAACATATGGTAGATGATAAAACTTTTCAACCATAGTTGCAATGGAATGAGCAATCCATTAGAAAGAGTCAAATATCTATATAAAGTCTCATTGTCTTCTCCACGTTAAAAGTCCACCAACAATGTTTTATATCCTCAGTAACATCAATCAACAGTTCCTTTCCACAATCATATGAATAACTTATAATCATAATTGTGATTCTAAATTCTCTTCTCATCCGGGAATGAAGATAATTTTCATCACTGTCTTTACGAAACATCAAATATCATGGTTATACCAAAACACAGTTTCTGCTCATAATCATACTAATAAATTCATCTTTGCACCACGGGCCAAAGATATTCATCAACAGTTCATCTTTACACTCATTAAAGCTAAAGATATTCAACAACATGTGTCATCTTTGCATTACAAGCCAAAGATATTCATCAAAAATTCATCTTCAGACCACTACAAGCTAAAGATATTCAACAATGTGTCATCTTTGCATTACGAGCAAAAGATATTCATCAATAATTCATCTTTTGCACTACTGAGGATAAGATATTTATCAACATGTCATCTTTTCACTACGAGTCAAAGATATTCATATATCAAAGAAATACATAATCATTTCAGAAGTTATATAACAATAATTATAACCATGTTGATCAATTCACCTTTGCACTTAAGCTAAAAATATTCAATTATAAATTAAATGGTCATGATCATACCAGTCAACAATTCAACTTTTGCACTACTGGCCAAAGAGAACCTATAGTCACGATCATACCAATAATCTACCCATCTTTACACTCAAGTCAAAGAGAAATATCATCATTAGGGTTATAAGAATGCTATATACAAACAATATAATCAAAATATGGTTTTAATTTCAAAAGTAAGATTCATATATCAACGATAATTTGGTCGAGAAGAAACCAATTTGTCGTGAATAGACTTCGCCTTCAGTACATAAAATCAGATATCGCAGCATAAGTAACCTCGATTACGAAAAAGATAAAAGTTTCATAATAAAATCCATATCAATATTTATAACACCTTAATCCAAATGTTATAAAATCACTTAATAATATCAAAATCTTAATATTCTTAATATTACAACAATATTTAATAATTTTAAAACTTATAAACAATTTAATTAAATTATTTACACTTTACTAATTAATGCATTTAATCATCATAAAATGCCAAACTCATAAGATTTCATCACCAATAACCAAAACCTCATCAAAAATCTGCATATACCTCATATATGATTCTCAAGCCATAAAATCATATTTTCCAATTTTTTACTTCACATAACATATTTAATTAATTTACTCATAACTAGAACATTTTCATGAAAATACCAAATCAGTTCCAAAAATATTTCTTTTCTGGGATTTAGTATAACATAGTCCCATATTGAACATATATTTTTTCGAAATTTTAAAAATTCATTTACTATTTTTCATATTGCCAAAACCACCGAATATTTAAACATTTATCATAAATTATACTTTTATCCAAAAATTCTAAAATTTACACGGTATACTGATATTATATAGATGTACTCCCAATAAAAATTTCATCAATTTTGGAGTTAATCACAAGGAGTTATAAATAGTTACTTTTAAAATAGTCTTTTCTCATAAAATCCATAACTCTAATCTATACATCCAAAATCACCATTTTGGACACAATCTACAAAACTCATCAAAATATCATTTCAAATTTTTCCAGAATTTTTGAAGGTTCAGAAAAATTTCGAAACTAAAAAACATCATAACCCTTAAAATCCCTTACTATCCCTTACCTCAAAAAAAGAAGACTGGAATGTGGGATATGATATCTTTGAACGAACTTGCACAGTATAGCAATACTCAAAGTATACTCAAAATACTCACAAGAATACGCCGATAATATAGAGAGAAAACTTGATTTCGGTATGATTTTCAATTCTAACCTAAGACCCTATTTATAGGAAAATGCTTAGAACACAAAAGCGTAAAAATTTAATAAAATATTAATATATATTTATTAAATTCTTACGTACACTTTTTATCAACTGAATTCAAAGATTCAACACAAAGTAACTGTAAGACCCCAACTTTTATAAATAAAGATAAATTTTTCTATAAATATTATTTTGAATATTATGGAATAAATTTGATATAATGTTATAGTTGTGGGTAATATTTATAAATTTTGCAAAAAGTATGCAAGTTGTTATAAAATATTCGTTTGGTCGGGAATATTCTTTTTTGTTAGGAATATTCGCACAATGGCTCAATCATTGGTGGACCCACAATGTAAGAATTATTGTCGGATTGAGAAAGCGACTAAAAATATTTTATAAAAATAACTACGGAGGTGTTACCGTTAAAAGCCATTGAACTACCCGTTGGTAAAAGTACATTAATACTGCGTAGTTGCATAGTAGCATTACCAGATTGATTATTGATGCTTACGTGAGAAGTCACTCAATTTATGCTCAATTATTCACATAATAATTCTCGTGATCATATCTCTTATATTATTGATTCAATTATTGTCACAAGATATCATCGTATAATATGTTATAGTATTAAATCAATAATTGAGACGACAAAGTTATAAATGATTAATAATTGTTGAAAGATTAAATATGTGTTGATGAAAAAAAATGATTTGTGGTAAGTTTGATTATTTTATGGGGGCTCATATGTCATCATCTAAGAGTCTCTTCATCAATAGTAATTACCTTCGTCAATAATAGTAATTACCTTGTGAATAGTATTTACCTTCATCAATAGTATTTACCTTCGTTAATAGTAATTACCTTTACCAGACGTCGAACCACTTGTCATTTCACATTCTGCCGAACCACTTGTCGTTTCACATTAAAAGCGTCAAACCACGTTTCACGTCAAAGCCACTTGCCTTTTCTACACAGCGGTGCTAAGTGTTAGAAATCTTCTATAAATAGAGGCCCTAGGCTTCATTATTTTTCACTTAATTCATTCAAGCTATAGAGAAAGTATAGAGAGAATAAGAGAGAAAGAAGAAGAGTATTTTGTTACTACACCGTCATAAAGATTCAATCTCCCTACCAAATGTAAGGGGTGTTATTCTTTCTTATTCATGAAGAGAACTGTTGTTATTCCATTGCTTATTATTACATTGGAATAACTTGTATACGCTGTTTACCCTATACTTGGTGACATTCTTCTATTATTCATTCTGGAACATCACGTGCATGTGTTTTACGGGACACTCGGTTAAAATCTTTATTATTCTCATTGGAACATCCTGCGTGTGTTTTACAGGACTCGGTTCCGCCTTTTTTTATTATTCATTGGAACATCCTCGCTCATGTGTTTTACAGGACCTGGTTCCGTCTTTATTATTCTGTTGGAATATCCTGTCTGTGTGTTTTACACCGGACCTGGTTCCATCTTTATTATTTCATTGGAACATCCCGCTTGTGTGAATTTCACACGACACGGTTCCGTTATTTATTATTTTATGGAATAACCGTCTCATAAGGTCTATCGCATTTGCATGGTGATTTCTTTTGTTATTCCATTCTTTATTATATACCCAATTGGTTAAAACTTTGACTTCTATACTCCATGAAATTAGTGGAATATCCTTGATATTTGCGTTTTCATCCAAGATTTTTCATGAAAATATTCTTCCGATTATTCTTGAATTTTACTCTACAAAAGCAAAGATCATATTGATAATTTGGACGTTAATAATTCTGGATAAAATAATTTTGAACTTGTTTTATTGAATTCTTATATCATTGTCATCATCCTCATGTTTATATTTTTTTAAAGTCATCTCGTATTCTGTAGTGCATAGATGGACTTGGTATGATTATGACCAGAGACTATTGGTGTAATCATGACCGTAATGTTACAAATGATGTGGTAAAAATCCTCGGTGGTCAGTAGTGCATTGATGGACGATTGTTGGTATGATCATGACCATTAATGAATACACAAATATTCTCGCCCGTAAATGTGCATGAATAATTGTGGTCGTGATACTAAAGAATATCCTCGTCAGTAGTGCGAGGGGTGATTCGATGATGTGGAATATTTATTAAAGTCGAGTCTCATTATAATGATGATGAAAACCTTTAAAACCCTAAAAGATAGTAGACTTTATTTTCTATCGACTCTTTTAATGGATCGATATTCACATGCAGCTTAAAATGGTTGTCTATTGTATTTTATCGGTTTAATATTGTTGAAGACTATTGATAATTTATTCTCGCATTATCTTAGTCATAATATTTCTTACCGCTAGTTGAGCTCACCCTTTCTTTTCACCGTTCTCTTGTGAAATGAGAATATATAATGGGACGAAGCCTGGGGAAACGAGTGATGGTCCTGAAGATAAGATTAGTAGTCCTCACTATTACGTGAAATAGTGTGATAATAATTGTAATGAGGACTCCTTTTTTGAGTTTGTATAATATCTAGTAGACGATATTTGTATTTAAACTCACACGTTTATGTCAGATTATTGTACCTACGCTTATGTTAGTAAGTCAGATTTAAATTACATACCATATAAGTGGCGACTCAAGATGGGTGATGTATCCCAATTTTGGGGCGCCACATTTGGTATCGAGCTTAGGATATGATCCTCGGCTAAGATGTGAGAATAGTACTAGGAGGAGAGACGGGAATACCTTCGCTAGTATGACCTACCTAAGTTTATGTGCTATATTTTATTGGTTGGTCGAAGATAGGATAATTTGTTACATGTCAATTAACCTTTTGTTTTGCAAAAGATTCTGAAAATGACATCCGAGAATGTTGAGAATAATAATGGAGCGCAGCGATCGTTGATTCACCACATATCAATAATAAGGATAAATGCATCGTGAAGGCGATAATCCTCATGCAAACAACAACACCGACCAAATGATGAACGATCAAATGTTCAGAGGCTTTATATGAATTTATGCAACAAGAAAGCGAGAGCGACTCATCCAAAACGTAGGTGGAAACACGGAAAACTCTCGGTGGTCACCGCTAAACAATTCAAGGAGCCGGGACCAACGGAGTTTAAGGGAGAGCCAAAACCACTTGGCGGAAGCATGGATAAAGCAGACACAAGATATTTGATGTCTTGGGATGCTCCGAGGAGAAAAAGGTTCTTTTCACGCCTTTATGTTGCGCGGAGAAGTGATTCATGGTGGGAATCAGAAACGTATTTCAACTCGCCAGATCAAGATATCTTGGGAGAAGTTCCAGAGTCGTTTCAACGACAAATACTTTCCCGAAAGTATTCGCCACATGAAGGAGGTGGAGTTTATCAAGTTGGAACAAAACAATATGGCGACAGTGTCGCAATACGAGGCAAAATTTATGAGTTATCACGGGTCATCGTCCCCTTGGTGGATAATGAAGAGAGAGAATGGCGCGAATATTTTTAAGAGAGGTTTGTCGGAGATACGTCAACATCTTATCTCTCATAAACCGTGTTTATATTCGGATGTTGTAAATAGGCTCGATTTAGTGGAACGCGATAATGAGTCAACTAACTAAAAAGAGAAGCAACCGGCAAAATTATAATACCGGCCGAGAGTAGTCATCAAGCGGTGACAACAAGCGTGAGAGGAATCAACAGGCGGATATGGTAACCACTTGGTGGTAATCGTAAGCCAAAACAATAAGAATGGACATTTCAAGAAACGGAGATTCAACAATGATGGAAAAGCGTCACATCAAAGACCCATTGTTAAGGAAGGAGAAAGACCACCTATCATATGCTTCAAATGCGGAGGAGAGGGACACATCGATCCAAACTGCGTCATGCCAGTCAAAGCATGTTATAATTGTGGAAGAGAAGGTCACTTAGCTCGATTTTGTCATTCATCAAGACAAATTCAGCTAGGATGGAGGCACCAAAGGCCATCCCGGAAAATTCAAAACCGTAGTGCAAGGAGAGGCGTTTGTTGTGACCTCCCAAAGAGCAAGGAATCCGAATAAGGTCATCACGGGTAAGCTTATCATAAACTCTAATGAAGTCTATACTTTATTTGATACCTGGTTTCTACCCATTCTTTTATTTCTCCTACTTGCGCTCATCGATTAAATTTGACTCGAGAGAAATTAGACTTTGACTTATCCGTGGAAACTGGTTGGGAGAAACCTTCATTACATCCATCGTTTATAAGTCTTGTTTGGTTCAAATCGGTACCCTCACATTACCGTCGATCTTATTTCATTAAAAATACTTGCATTTGACGTGATTCTAGGGATTGATTGGTTAACTACTTATCATGCAAAAATTGATTATTTTCGTAAGGTTGTTAGCTTTCATATTCCTAATCAACCTATTATGCTAATTCAAACGACCAAACCATTAAAATCAATCACGGCCATCTCAAGCCATAAAGCTATTCGTTTATTGAAAAACGGATGTCAAGCTTTTTAGCTCATGTTACTGATTTAAATAAAAATACGTCGGTTTTAAACGATATTCCTATTGTTAATAAATTTCCGACGTATTCCCGAAGAACTTCGCCTACCCCAGGCGTGAAATTGAATTTTGTATCGACTTGAACCCAGACAAAACCTATTTCCAAAGCCCCATATCGAATGGCTCTATTGAACTTCAGGAGTTAAAGACCCAACCGCAGGAATTGTTAGACATTGGCTTTATTCGTCCTAGTACTTCTCCTTGGGGTGCTCACATTCTATTCGTGAAGAAGAAAGATGGGAGTATGCGACTTTGTATTGATTATTGGAGTTAAATCATGTCACCATCAAAAATAGGTATCCATTGCCACATATTGATGACTGTTTGACCAGTTGCAAGGAGCCAAATTCTTTTCAAAGATTGATCTTCGTTTGGATATCACCAATTGAAGATTGTAATCAATGACATTCCAAAGACGACTTCGAGAACTCAGACGGGCATTATGAATTCTAGTCATGTCCTTTAAATTGACTAATGCTCCGCCGCTTTCATGGATATGATGAACAAAGTATTCAAAGAATATTTAGATCACTTTGTGGTGCGTCTTTATTGATGACATCCTTATTTATTCCAAAAGCCGTGAAGATCATGAAAGCAACACTTGAGGTCGACACTCCAAAAGCTTCGTGAATATAAGCTTTATGCCAAGTTGAAGAAATGTGAGTTTCGTCAAGAAGTAGCATTCCTTGGGCACGCGGTATCAAGTCATGAAATATCTGTTGACCCAAAGAAAGATTGAAGCTATTCAAAGTGGGAACAACCTAAATCGATGTGACCAAGACGTAGCTTTCTCGGTTTATTTGGTTATTATCGGAGATTCGTGGAAGGATTTTCTCGAATCGCTACTCCATTGACTCAAATTTGACTCGAAAGATACAAAGTTGGTTGGAGCGAAGAATGTGAGAAGAGTTTTCAAGAACTCAAGAGGAGACTTATTTCAGCACCTGTTTTGACAATACCATCTGGCTCGGAGGGATTTGTCATCTACAGTGATGCTTCGAGTAAAGGGTTGGGATGTGTTCTTATGCAACATGGAAAAGTTATAGCCTATGCCTCACGACAACTCAAAGAATATGAGAGGAATTATCCTACTCATGATCTAGAGTTGGCAGCTGTTGTCTTTGCACTTAAAATTTGGAGGCATTACTTGTATGGGGAGAAAGTGGAGATCTTTACGGATCATAAAAGCCTCAAATATTTCTTCACTCAAAAGGAACTCAACATGCGACAACGACGTTGGCTTGAATCATTGAAAGATTATGATCATACCATCCAATACCATCCCGAAAAGCGAACGTGTAAAATGCCGACGCGTTGAGTAGAAAATCATATGCTGCACGAGAGTGCGATTGTCAACGCATGAAGGCCCATTTTGTGTGACTTGCAAAGGATGGAGATAGAGTTAAAGACTCGTGGACGCACGTGATGATAGCGAGTATACGAGTAGAACCGACTTTAATTGATAAAGTTAAAGTCGCCAAGCTACTCTGAGACGGAGGCGATGCGTATGAGGAAGAAAGTGCAAGAAGGTGCTATGGCGCCAAGAAGCAAGAATCGATGAAGAAGGAATACTTGAGTCAACTCCGGACTTTTGTGTTCCTAACGACCACGATTTAAAGTATAATATCATGATGGAGGCGCATAAACACACCATTTGCAATCCATCTTGGGAGTACCAAAATGTATCATGATATTCGGTCACATACATTTTGGTGGAGAGCAATATGAAGAGAGAGATAGCTATTTGTTTATCTCAAGGTGTCTAACTTGTTAACGAGTTAAAGCGGAGCATCAAGTACCAAAAGGTCCATTGCAACCACTTGAAATTCCAGAGTGGAAGTGGGAGCACATTACCATGGATTTCAAGCATCACGGTCTTCCTAAGGTTTTCAAGGCATTGATGCGATTTGGGTCATTGTTGATAGATTGACCAAGTCCGCTCATTTCTTACCGATACGAGAAACTTATACACTTGAACGTCTTGCTCGTATGTACATAAACGAGATTGTAAGATCTGCATGGGTATGCTTAAGTATCCATAGTTTCGATCGAGACCCAAGATTCACTTCACGATTTTGGGTTAGTTTGCAAAAGCTATGGGCACAGACTTCACGATTTAGTTTCGGCATATCATCCTCGCAGACGGACGGACAATGGAGAGGACTATTCAAACTCTTGAAGATCTATTAAGACTCTTGTGTCCTTGATTTCAAAGGGAGTTGGGACAAGTTCTTACCATTGGTGGAGTTTTCCTACAACAACAGATTATCAAGCAAGTATTGGCATGGCTCCATTCAAGCGTTGTATGGAAGAAAGTGTTGTTCTCCAAAGATATCTTTGGGATGAGGTGGGTGAAGCAACGTTGTTGGGACCGGAGTTGGTACGTATGACTACGGAAAAAGATTTAAACGATCCGACAACGTATAAAACCTCACAAAATCGATAAAAAGAGTTATCTTGATCTTCATCGAAAGGACGTGGAATTCGATATAGAGAGATCGTGTTGTTGTTAAAGTTGCTCCATGGAAAGGAGTTACAAGATTTGGAAAGAGAGAAAACTTAATCCTCGATTCATCGGTCCATTTTAATCCTCGATCGGTAGGAACGTGGCCTATAGACTCGCTTTTCCGCCAAATATGTCTCGTGTTCATAACGTTTTTCACATATCCATGTTACGTAAATATGTGAAAGACCGAACCACATTATTGAGTTAGAACAGGACGAAATAAGCGGAAGATTTGACGTATGAAGAGGTTCCTATTCAAATCTTGGATAAGAAGGAACATATTCTACGCCCAAGGTTATACCTCAAGTCAAAGTTTTATGGAGGAACCACGATGTTGAGGAAATGACTTGGGAGTTAGAATCAAATAAAATCAAGGTATCCTTACCTCTTGACATACCAGTATCGCCCTAATTTCGAGGGCGAAATTTCATAAGAAGGGAGGTTGTAAGACCCCAACTTTTATAAATAAAGATGAATTTTTTATAAATATTATTTTTGAATATTATGGAATAAATTTGATATAATGTTATAGTTGTGGATAATATTTATAATTTTGCAAAGTATGCAAGTTGTTATAAAATATTCTGTTTGGTCTGGGAATATTCTTTTTGTTAGGGAATATTCGCGTCTAATGGCTCAATCATTGGTGGACCCTACAATGTAATTATTGTCGGATTGAGAAAACGACAAAAATATTTTATAAAAATAACTGGCGGAGGTGTTTACCGTTAAAACTGTTGAACTACCCCGGTGGTAAAAAATACGATGAATACGCGTAGTAGCATAAAGTAAGACACTCAGTATTGATTATTGATGCTTACGTGAGAAGTCACTCGCTTATATTTTCATTATTATATGCTGATATAATATATAAGATCATATCTCTTATATTATTGATTCAATTATTGTCACATAATCATCTCGTATAATATGTTATAGTATTAAATCAATAATTGAGGGCAATAAGTTATAAATGATTAATAATTGTTGAAAGATTAAATATGTGTTGATTAAAAAAAAAATGATTTTGTGGTAAGTTTGATTATTTTATGGGGGCTCATATGTCATCATCTAAGAAGTCTCTTCGTCATAATAGTAATTACCTTCGTCATAAGTATTTACCCTGTAATATGAATATATATTTAAATTACCATATATAGTATTTACCTTCGTTAATAGTAATTACCTTTACCAGACGCCGAACCACTTGTCATATCACATTATATAAGATATATCGAACCACTTGTCGTTTCACATTAACAAGCGCCAAAACCGAAAAGTCAAGCCACTTTGCTTTTCATGGATTAGTCTTAAGCTAGAAATCTTCTATAAATAGAGGCTCAGGGCTTCATTATTTTTCTTAATTCTTAATTCATTGAGAGTTTATAGAGAGAAAGTATATAGAGAATAAGAGAAAGAAGAAGAGTATTTTGTTACTTACACCGCTCTTGCGATATTCAATCTCCTACCAAATGTAAGGGTGTTATTCTTTCTTATTCATGAAGAGAATCTGTTGTTATTCCATTGCTTATTATTACATTGGAATAACTCAGATACGCTGTGGTTTACCCTATACTTGGTGACATTCTTTATTATTCTATTGGAACATCTGGAATATCATGTGTTTTACACGGAATTCGGTTAAAATCTTTATTATTCTGTTGGAACATCCTTGCATGCGTGTTTTTTACCAGAACACGGGTTAAATCTTTATTATTATTCTGTTGGAACATCCATGCTACGTGTTTTTACAGGACTGGTTAAAATCTTATTATTATTCGTTGGAATATCCTATCTGTGTTTTACATGGGATCTGGTTCCATCTTTATTATTCTGTTGGAACATCCTTGCGAGGTGTGAATTTCACCGACTGGTTCCGTTATTTATTATTTTGTTGGAATAACCCATGCAATGCGATCTATCGCATGCATGGTGATTTCTTTTGTTATTCCATTCTTTATTATACTCGGTTGGTTAAAACTTTGACTTCTATACTCCATGAAATTAGTGGAATATCCTTGATATTTGCGCTTCATCCAAAGATCTTTTCATGAAAATATTCTTCCGATCATTCTTGAATTTTACTCTACAAAACAAGATCATATTGATAATTTGGACGTTAATAATTCTGGATAAAATAATTCTTGAACTTGTTTTATTGAATTCTTATATCATTGTCATCATCCTCATGTTTATATTTTTTTAAAGTCATCGTGGCACGTAGTGCATAGATGGACTTGGTATGATTATGACCAGAGACTATTCGATTGTAATCACGAATAGTAATGTTACAAATGATGTGGTAAAAATCCTCGATTGGCAGTAGTGCATTGATGGGATGATTGTTGGCATGATCATGACCATTAATGAATACACAAATATTCTTGGCCCGTGAGTGAATGAATAATTGTGGTCGGATACTAAAGAATATCCTTGGCAGTAGTAGGGGGTGATTCGATGATGTGGAATATTTATTAAAGTCGAGTCTCGGCTATAATAGATGATGAAAAACCTATTAAAACCTAAAAGATAGTAGATTTTATTTTCTACTTGACTCTTTTAATGGATTGCGATATTCACTGCAGTTAAACTGGTTGTCTATTGTATTTTATCGGTTTAACATTGTTGAAGACTATTGATAATTTATTTTCGCATTATCTTAGTCATAATATTTCTTCTTTGGGCTAGTTGAGCTCACCCTTTCTTTCCGTTTCTTCGTGAAATGAGAATATAGCTTGGACGAGTCTGGGAAACGAAAGTGATGGTCCCGAAGATAGCATTAGTAGTCCTCACTATACTGTGAAATAGTGTGATAATAATTGTAATGAGGACTCCTTTTTGAGTTTGTATAATATCTAGTAGATATTTATATTTGTATTTAAACTCACGATTATATGTCGTCAGATTGTACACTGACAGATTATGTTAGTAAGTTGTATTTAAATTACGTACCTGTGTAAGTGGCGACCCAAGATGGGTGATGTATCCCAATTTTGGGGGCGCCACATAGCACCTCACAAAACTTTTAAAAAAACGCTTTTTCTTATTTAACATAATTAAAACTTCAAAATTAACTATTTTTGAGCTTGAACTTCAATAATTCATAATAAATAGCCCTTTTGTCGGTAAAATTTGAATCTCGCGCATTTTTATAGAAAATTTAATTCTCTACAACTTTGCGGAAGAAATATTTTCCAAATTCCAAACAAAAATTTAATAAAAATCCATAAAAAGCAGACGATTTTATAAATTTATAATCAAATTTGGTCAAGAAATGGGGTCCATTTTTACACACAAAACATGTGTTAATCATTTAATGCCACAAAAATACTCTTCCTCCTCATATACTCACATATCGCACATTAATTATAAAATATCATCAGTTAATATATTATTAAAATAATATATTTAAATGAATTATTTTATCGGAAAAAGATAAAATATTAATTTTTTAACAATTGTCACTTAAAAATTTTTCTCCATCTATATCCACATAAAATGAATATTTTCCTTATCATATTAATTAATAATTAATTATTCACAAATAATATTACGTAATCACAATAATAATGACAACGGGCGGTTTCAGAAAGAGGGCTTCCAATAAAGATTTCTCTTTCTTGGCCGCAATTAGGTGACCAAACCTCTCCTTAGAGCGTAACTTTTAGACATTGCCAATAATGTTTTCTAATAATATTATTGAGATAATATGAATTATTGCTTCGATAATGGAAAAATGTGTAGTGACAATTATTAAAACAACGATAATATAAAATATCAACGAGAATTATTGAATCAATAAAATATAATATTGAGCGATTAATTCATTGTAATAATTAAATAGTAGTGCTTTCTTACGTAAGAATCAATAATTGGTCAATATCTGCAAGTGTCTTCTTGTGTTTTAACCATAAGTATTTTAACGATAATTCTTGATATGACTACTGCAAGTCATTTATAAACAACTTATATTTCCAATAGCTTTTCAGTTATGGGGCCCATTACACAAGTTTTGCATCGTCATCTTGATATTCAGACAAAAAGAATATTCCACGACCAAACGAATATTCTCGAAAACAATAATATTTTATAACCACTTGCTTATTTGAAAAAAATTATATATATCACCCTTAACTTTAACTTTTATCAATTTAACAATAGTAATTATAAGAAAAATTGAATTCTTTTATTTCATAAAAATTTAGGGCTTACAATCTCTCCTCCTTATGAAATTTCGTCCCAGAAATTTTCGTAGTATTTCAAAGAGTTGAGAATACCTTGCTTTCATTCAGATTCTATCTCCCCGTCATGTGATTTCTCCAAGGATATCATTCTAGAATCTTTCAAAACAAGGGTTAATTTAACAAATTAACATATCACATAATATCCCGATATTATGGTGACCCATTAATAAATAAGCTTAGGTAGGACACCTTGGCGAAGGATTTACTCATCTCTCCTCCTGTTCTAATAACATTGGAGATCCCCAAAATAGGTCCATTCCATTCCATCCAACCCATTACGAGTGTCGCCAAATATATAGTACGGAAAACAACTACAACTTTATTACAACAATTGTCGTGCAAAATACAACAACACGTATCTTTGTGAGTTTGGATACAAATATATACCAAGCTGTATGTACGTCACTGATGACACCTTACATAAAGGTATAGTCAAAACTATTTTAGAAATTAGAATCTTTGGGAAGTGCTCAAGGAAACCTTCATACATGGGAGGCCGTGCTTTTAGGTTATGGTAGATATCATATGTACGAGAATTATCCTTGGTTGATTAATAAACCCCAAAGAAAAGCGAGAAGATTACTATCATATTCTTCCCGATGGTGAGTCTTCTCTTGACATATCATTATCTCACTTGTCTCTAATTGGGTATTATACTCCAAACAAACACCAAGATTATATAGGTAGTGCTTGTAAATATACTCGACAAGTGGATGAACCTGACCATGTCTTATGATGACACGAGGTTGTATGTCATTAGACATCTTGTATGATAGTGGCAAAAACACCCTTCAAGTTAAATTCACCTCACCCTCAACATCTATAGACCACCATTCTATTCCCTCATTATCCCCGCTCGACCCGGCTACACTTTTATTACACGAAAGGAATTGTGAAACAAAAGGGTGAAGCACAACTAGCTCGATAAAGAATATTATGACTAAAGATAAATAAATTATCAATAGTCTTCATCGATAATAAATCGGAGATTTAGAACATATGGTAGATGATAAAACTTTTCAACCATAGTTGCGGCGGAATGAGCGATCCATTAGAAGAGTCGAATAGACTATAAAATCTATTATCTTCTCCACGTTAAAAAGTCCACCAACAATGTTTTATCCACTGTAACATCAATCAACAGTTCCTTTCCACAATCATATGAATAACATAATCATAATTGTGATTCTAAATTCCTCTTCTCATCCGGGGCGAAGATAATTTTCATCACTTTGTCTTTTACGAAACATCAAATATCATGGTTATACCAAATCACAGTTCTCATTCATAATCATACTAATAAATTCATCTTTGCACCACGGCCAAAGATATTCATCAACGATTCATCTTTACACTACTGGCTAAAGATATTCAACAAGTCATCTTTGCATTACTGAGCAAAGATATTCATCAATAATTCATCTTTGCACTCTGGCTAAAGATATTGACAACAAGTCATCTTTGCATTCTGAGCAAAAGATATTCATCGATAATTCATCTTTGCCTTCTGAGGCTAAGATATTCATCAACAAAGTCGTCTTTGCACTTCTGAGCCAAAGATATTCATATATCAAAGAAATACATAATCATTTGGAAGTTATATAACAATAATTATAACCGTGTTGATCGATTCACCTTTGCACTTAAGCTAAAAATATTCAATTGTAAATTTGATGGTCATGATCATACCGGTCAACAATCAATTGACTTTTACTTCTTGGCCGAAAGAGAACCTATAGTCGCGATCGTACCAATAATCTACCCATCTTTACACTCAAGTCAAAGAGAAATATCATCATTAGGGTTATAAGAATGTTATATAAAACAATATAATCAAAACATGGTTTTAATTTCAAAAGTAAGATTCATAAATCAGCGATAATTTGGTCGGAGAAGAAACCAATTTTTGCGTGAATAGTACCCGTGTTAATACATAGTACAGTATCGTGCGTAAGTAACTTTCTCGACGCGAAAAGATAAAGTTTCATAATAAAATCCATATCAATATTTATAACACCTTAATCCAAATGTTATAAAATCACTTAATAATATCAAAATCTTAATATTCTTAATATTACAACAATATTTAATAATTTTTAAAACTTATAAACAATTTAATTAAATTATTTACACTTTACTAATTAATGCATTTAATCATCATAAAATGCCAAACTCATAAGATTTCATCACCAATAACCAAAACCCTCATCAAAAATCTGCATATACCTCATATATGATTCTCAAGCCATAAAATCATATTTTCCAATTTTCTTACTTCACATAACATATTTAATTCATTTACTCATAACTAGAACATTTTCATGAAAAATACCAAATCAGTTCCAAAAATATTTCTTTTCTGGGATTTAGTATAACATAGTCCCATATTGAACATATATTTTTCTCGAAATTTTAAAAATTCATTTACTATTTTTCATATGGCCAAAACCATAGAATATTTAAACATTTATCATAAATTATACTTTTATCCAAAAATTCTGAAATTTTTACGGTATACTGATATTATATAGATGTACTCCCAAAAAAAATTTCATCAATTTTGGAGTTAATCACAAGGAGTTATAAATAGTTACTTTTAAAATAGTCTTTTCTCATAAAATCCATAACTCTAATCTATACATCCAAAAATCGCCATTTTTGGACACAATCTACAAAACTCATCAAAATATCATTTCAAATTTTTCCAGAATTTTGAAGGTTCAGAAAAATTTTGAAACTAAAAACATAATAAACCCTTAAAATCCCTTACTTATCCCTTACCTCAAAAGCGATCTTGGAATGTCGGGATATATTTGAAACGAACTTGCATAGTATAGCAATACTCAAAGTATACTCAAAATACTCACAAGAATACGCTCGATAATATAGAGAGAAAACTTGATTTACGGTATGATTTTCAATTCTAAACTAAGCACCTATTTATAGGAAAATGCTTAGAACACCAAAAGTAGAAAATTTAATAAAATATTAATATATATTTATTAAATTCTTACGCACTTTTTTTATCATCTGAATTCAGCATTCAACACAAGTAGCCCACCTCACAAAAACTTACAAAAACGTTTTTCTTATTTAAATAATTAAAACTTTCAAAATTAACTATTTGAACTTGAACTTCAATAATTCATAATAAATAGCCCTTTTGTCGAGAAAATTTGAATCTCGCGATTTTTTATAGGAAATTTAATTCTCTACAACTTTGCGAGAAGAAAGTTTTTCCAAATTCCAAACAAAAATTGGCCAAGAAATCCATAAGCAGGCGATTTTATAAATTTATAATCAAATTTCGATCGAGAAATGGGGTCCATGACACACAAAACATGTGTTAATCATTTAATGCCACAAAATACTCTTCCTCCTCATATACTCATATATCGCACATTCATTATAAAAAATATCATAGTTAATATATTATTAAAATAATATATTTAAATGAATTATTTTATCGAGAAAAAGATAAAATATTAATTTTCAACAATTGTCACTTTAAAAATTTTCTCCATCTATATCCACATAAAATGAATATTTTCCTTATCATATTAATCAATAATTAATTATTCACAAATAATATTACATAATCCTGATAATGACAACCGAGGCGGGTTTCGGGAAGAGGGCTTTCGATAAAGATTTCTCACTTCTTGGCGCGTATGATTAGGTGACCAAACCTCTCCTTGAAGCAGAACTTTCTAGACATTGCCAATAATGTTTTCTAATAATATTATTAGGATAATATGAATTATTGCTTCGATAATGGAAAATATTGTGTAGTGACAATTATTAAAACAACGATAATATAAAATATCGCCTTGACAATTATTGAATCGATAAAATATAATATTGAGCAGTAATTCTTTGTAACAATTATTGAGTAGTGCTTTCTTACGTAAGAATCAATAATTGGTGCAAATGGTAATATCTTCTTGTGTTTTAACCATAAAGTATTTTAACGGTATTCCAACTTGATATTAAGAATAATGACTGGCTGTCATTTATAAACAACTTATATTTGTCGTTTTCTTCATCCAATCGCTTTTTTACGTTATGGGGCCCACACATGGGCTGCTTGCTGCGTCATAAATCTTGATATTCTGAAAAAAAAGAATATTCCACGACCAAACGAATATTCTCAAATGATAATGAATATTTTATAACCACTTGCTTATTTTGAAAAAATTATATATATCACCCTTAACTTTAACTTTTATCAATTTAACCATTTCTTGAATAGTAATTATAAGAAAAATTGAATACTTTTATTTCATAAAATTAGGGGTCTTACAATCTCCCTCCTTATGAAATTTAAGTCCCCAAATTTACTTTTACAGTATTTCAAAGAGTTGAGAATACCTTGCTTTCATTTCAGATTCTATCTCCCAATCATCATGATTTCTCCATTGCTCATCTCATGTATTTGAGGATATCATTCTAGAATCTGACTTCAAAACAAGGGTTAATTTAACAAATTAACATATCACATAATATCCGATATTATGGTGACCCGACAAAAATAAGCTTAGGTAGGACACCTTTAGCGAAGGATTTACTCATCTCTCCCCTCTAGTTCTAAATCCGATCTCGCCGGAGATCATATCCTAGCTACGATACCAAATGTAACGACCCCAAAATAGGTCCATTCCATCCAACCCATTACGAGTGCGCCAAATATATAGTGCGGAAAACAACTACAACTTTATTACAACAATTGTCGTGCAAAATCAACAACATATATCTTTATGAGTTTGGATACAAATATATACCAACTGTGTACGTCACAATGACACCTTACATAAAGGTATAGTCAAAAAGCTATTTTAGAAATTAGAATCTTTGGGAAGTGCTCAAGAGAAACCTTCATACATGGGAGGCCGTGCTTTTAGGTTATGGTAGATATCATATATGGCCGCAGAATTATCCTTGGTTGACCCGATAAACCCCGAAAAGAAAAGCGAGAAGATTACTATCATATTCTTCCCGATGGTGAGTCTTCTCTTGACATATCATTATCTCCACTTGTCTCTAATTGGGTATTATACTCCAAACAAACACCAAGATTATATAGGTAGTGCTTGTAAATATACTCGACAAGTGGATGAAGCACTGACCGTGTCTTATGATGACACGAGGTTGTATGTCATTAGACATCTTGTATGATAGTGGCAAAACACCCTTCAAGTTAAATTCACCTCACCCTCAACATCTATAGACCACCATTCTATTCCACGCATTATCCCCGCTTTCCCGGCTACACTTTTATTACACGAAAGGAATTGTGAAACAAAGGGTGAGCCTGACTAGCTCGATAAAGAATATTATGACTAAAGATAAATAAATTATCAATAGTCTTCATCGGTAATAAATCGGAGATTTAGAACATATGGTAGATGATAAAACTTTTCAACCATAGTTTGCGGTGGAATGAAGCGATCCATTAGAAAAGTCGAATAGACTATAAAATCTATTATCTTCTCCGCGTTAAAAGTCCACTGACAATGTTTTATCCACTGTAACATCAATCAACAGTTCCTTTCCACAATCATATGAATAACTTATAATCATAATTGTGATTCTAAATTCCTCTTCTCATCCGGGGCGAAGATAATTTTCATCACTGTCTTTACACGAAACATCAAATATCATGGTTATACCAAATCACAGTTCTGTTCATAATCATACTAATAAATTCATCTTTGCTGCCACGGGCGAAGATATTCATCAACAGTTCATCTTTACACTACGGGCTAAAGATATTCAACAACAAAGTCATCTTTGCATTCTGAGCGAAGATATTCATCAATAATTCATCTTTGCACTCTAAAATTTAAAGATATTGACAACAGTCATCTTTGCATTCTGAGCAAAAGATATTCATCGATAATTCATCTTTTTCTGGCTAAGATATTCATCAACAAGTCATCTTTGCACTTCTGAGCGAAGATATTCATATATCAAAGAAATCGTAATCATTTGAAGTTATATAACAATAATTATAACCGTGTTGATCGATTCACCTTTGCACTTAAGCTAAAAATATTCAATTGTAAATTCAATGGTCATGATCATACCGATCGACAATTCAACTTTTGCACTCTTGGCCAAAGAGAACCTATAGTCGCGATCGTACGATAATCTACCCATCTTTACACTCGAGTCGAGAAATATCATCATTAGGGTTATAAGAATGTTATATAAAAACAATATAATCAAAACATGGTTTTAATTTCAAAAGTAAGATTCATAAATCAGCGATAATTTGGTCGAGAGAAAGAAACCAATTTGCGTGAATAGTACCAAATATTAAATACATGAAATATGTAGTATCGTGCGTAGTAACCTCGACACGAAAAGATAAAGTTTCATAATAAAATCCATATCCATATTTATAACACCTTAATCCAAATGTTATAAAATCACTTAATAATATCAAAATCTTAATATTCTTAATATTACAACAATATTTAATAATTTTAAAACTTATAAACAATTTAATTAAATTATTTACACTTTACTAATTAATGCATTTAATCATCATAAAATGCCAAACTCATAAGATTTCATCACCAATAACCAAAACCCTCATCAAAAATCTGCATATACCTAATATATATGATTCTCAAAGCCATAAAATCATATTTTCCAATTTTCTTACTTCACATAACATATTTAATTCATTTACTCATAACTAGAACATTTTCATGAAAAATACCAAATCAGTTCCAAAAATATTTCTTTTCTGGGATTTAGTATAACATAGTCCCATATTGAACATATATTTTTCTCGAAATTTTAAAATTCATTTACTATTTTTCATATGGCCAAAACCACCGAATATTTAAACATTTATCATAAATTATACTTTTATCCAAAAATTCTGAAATTTTTACGGTATACTGATATTATATAGATGTACTCCCAATAAAAATTTCATCAATTTTGGAGTTAATCACAAGGAGTTATAAAGCGGTTACTTTTAAAATAGTCTTTTCTCATAAAATCCATAACTCTAATCTATACATCCAAAAATCGCCATTTTGGACACAATCTACAAAACTCATCAAAATATCATTTCAAATTTTTCCAGAATTTTGAAGGTTCAGAAAAATTTTGAAACTAAAAAAACATAATAACCCTTAAAATCCTACTATCACTTACCTCAAAAAAAGCGATCTTTGGAATGTCGGATATAACTTATTTGAACGAACTTACAGCAGTATAGCAATACTCAAAGTATACTCAAAATACTCACAAGAATAATTTCGATAATAGAGAGAAAACTTGAGTTTACGGTATGATTTTCAATTCTAACCTAAGCACCTATTTATAGGAAAATGCTTAGAACACGAAAGCAGAAAATTTAATAAAATATTAATATATATTTATTAAATTCTTACGCACACTTTTATCAACTGAATTCAGCATTCAACACAAGTAGCCCACCTCACAAAAACTTTTAAAAACGTTTTTCTTATTTAACATAATTAAAACTTCAAAAATTAACTATTTGAACTTGAACTTTGATAATTCATAATAAATAGCCCTTTTATCGGGAAAATTGAATCTCGCAATTTTTATAGGAAATTTAATTCTCTACAACTTTGCGAGAAGAAAGTTTTCCAAATTCCAAACATAAATTGGTGAAATCCATAAGCGAGGCGATTTTATAAATTTATAATCAAATTTGATCGAGAAATGGGGTCCACCAAACACACAAAACATGTGTTAATCATTTAATGCCACAAAAATACTCTTCCTCCTCATATACTCACATATCGCACATTCATTATAAAAATATCACCAGTTAATATATTATTAAAATAATATATTTAAATGAATTATTTTATCGAGGAAAAAGATAAAATATTAATTTTCAACAATTGTCACTTTAAAAATTTTCTCCATCTATATCCACATAAAATGAATATTTTCCTTATCATATTAATCAATAATTAATTATTCACAAATAATATTAGAATCACTGATAATGTGACGAGGCGGGTTCAAGAAAGAGGGCTTTCGATAAAAGATTCTCTCACTTCTTGGCGCATGATTAGGTGACCAAACCTCTCCTTAGAGAGAACTTTCTAGACATTGCCAATAATGTTTTCTAATAATATTATTAGGATAATATGAATTATTGCTTCGATAATGGAAAATCTTGTGTAGTGACAATTATTAAAACAACGATAATATAAAATATCAGCCAGCAATTATTGAATCGATAAAATATAATATTGAGCAGTAATTCTTGTAACAATTATTAGTAGTGCTTTCTTACGTAAGAATCGATAATTGGTGCAATCTGGTGTCTTCTTGTGTTTTAACCATATTAAGTATTTTAACGATGATATTTATCAATAAAGATTTAAATTTTGTTGAAATAATTTTTAATATTATGGTGTGAATTTGAGATAATATTATAGTCATGGGTAGATTTATAAATTTTGCAAAGTATGCAAGTTGGTTATATTATATTCGATCGGGTCGGGGAATATTCTTATATTTAAGCAGGAATATTCGCATAACTACCAATCATGGTGGACCCCATAATGTAATTATTCATTTGATCGAGAAAACGACAAAAATATTTTATCGAAATAACTACGAAGTTTTACCTGCTGATCGTTGAACTACTCAGTAGTAAAAGTACAAAGAATACGTGTGGTCGCATAAGAAGACACCAGATCGATTATCGATGCTTATGGAGAAGTCACCACTTTGATTCCATTATCATTTATTAATAATACGAATTATTATAATGATAACGACGCTTTTGTTTTATTCAGATTATTAACGTAATAAAATGTAAACATCTTTTATATAAAATGTAATACTTTATTAAAGTTATTCTATAAATAATATATTATATTTTATTACGATAGTGTCGTATAGTGTTTTTTGATAAAGTTTTGATATAAGATTATAAGATAAATTGTTTTCAGATAGTAAAATGTTTTTTTATATAAATGTAATATATTATATTTTATTTAAAAGATTTTTTTTAAATATGGACCGCCGATTAAAGTAAATCAACTGACCGCTCATGGATTAATTACTACGCATTCCATTTTCCTATAAATAAGCTCATTCCTTCATTATTTTTTATTTAATTCATCAAACTCTAGAGAGAAATTATGTAGAGAAGTTTATAGAGAGAAAATTATGTAGAAAGAAGAAGAGTATTTCTACTACTTCACTACTTCTATATTCAGGGATTATTTTTACTAGTAGTGGGTGTTATTCTTTCTTCTTCGAAGAGAACTCGTTATTCCATTCATTATTATTTCGTTGAATAACTCGTAAAAGTGGCATACCCTATACATAACTCAGATATGCAGAAGATACCCTATACTTGGTGAAACTTATGTTATTCCATTCGCTTATTATTCTCATTGAATAACTCAGATACGCTGGCCTATACCCTATACTTGGTGACATTCTATTATTATTCTCATTGAACATCCCGTCTGTGGTGTTTTATAACCGACCGGGTTCCGCTTTTTATTATTATTCGGTTGAACATCCTCGCTCAGGTTTTTTACACCGGACCCGGTTCCGCTTTTTTATCATTCCGCTTGAATATCCTATATCTCGTGTTTTACACCGGATTCGTTCCATCTTTATTATTCTCATTGAACATCCCGCTTGGTGAATTTCACCGACCGTTCCGTTATTATTATTCGTTGAATAACTCGCTCATGCCAAGCACCGCATGCACGGTGATTTCTTTTGTTATTCCATTCTTTATTATACCCAAATGGTTAAAACTTGACTTCTATACTCCATGAAATTAGTAGAATATCCTCGATATTTGCGCTTCATCCAAAGATCTTTTCATGGAAATATTCTTCCGATCATTCTTGAATTTTACTCTACAAAACAAAAGATCATGTCGACAATTTGACGTTAATAATTCATGGATTAAATAATTCTTGAACTTGTTTTATTGAATTATTATGTCATTGTCATCATCCTCATGTTATATTATGTTATCTTCGCTTACGCAGCATAGATGAACTTAGTATGATTATGACTGTGGATCATTCTAAGATAATCACGATTTGATATAAATGATGTGACAAAAGTCCTCAAAGGGCCTCAGAATGCGTTGATGGATAGTTTTTGGTATGATTATGACTGTGGGTGATCTAAGATAGTCATTAACCATCGATAATTTGATGAAAATCCTCGACCGTGGTATGTGGATGATTAGATGATGGTGGTTTATTTATTGTCGAGTCTCAAATGATAAAAATTGATGAAAACCTTTAAAACCTAAAAGATAGTAGATTTTATTTCTACTCGATTTTTAATGGATCAGATATTCCACCGCAGCTTAAACCGTTGTCTATCAGTATTTTATCGCTTAACATCGTCAAGGCTAATGATAATTTATTCTCGCATTATCTTAGTCATAATATTTCATCGGGCTAGTTGAGCTCACCTTTTCTTTCACCGTTTTCTTCAGAAATGAGAACATACCGGGATTTAGCCTGGGAACTAAGTAATGGTCCAGAGGATAAGATTAGTAGTCCTCACTATTCTCGTGAAATAAAGTGATAATAGTTGTAATGAGGACTCCTTTCGAGTCAGATAATATCTAGTAGACAATATTTGTATTCAAACTCACGCTTTATGTCGATTGCATACACTACGCTTATATTAGTAAGTCAGATTTGAATTTATGTACCATGTAAGTGGCGCACCCAAGACGGGTGACGATACCTAATTTTGGGGCGCCACAACATTGGTATCGTAGCTTAGGATACGATCCCCGGCTAGAGATGTGAGATAAGAACTAGAGGGGAGAGACGGGAATTCTTCGCTAAGTATGACCTACCTAAATTTATTTGGTATTTAATTGGCTCACGAGATATAGGATAATATGTGATATGTTAATTAACCCTTGTTTTGTGATGTTGTTTGAGAATGACATCCTAAAATGCCGAGATAAGCAATGAAGTTATTATGAGAGTGTTGATTCAAATTTCAAACAAAAGGTAATCACCAACAACACGATAATAATCATATCGGTGGCAACGGCCATCGTAACAATGATAACCATCGTGGGGGAAATTATCATGTTAAGAATGGTAACCACTTTTGGTAATCATGGCAAAGATAATAGAAGTGGAAATTTCAAGAAGAGAAGGTCATTTAGCTCAATTTTGTTGTGCACCAAAGTCAAGTCCAGTGGACTAGTGGCACCAAAGGTGGATATGGACAAAACAAAGTCGTTGGTTTCAGGAAGAGCATTTTCACGACTTTCAAAAAGCAAGTAAACCGAACGGTTAGCACGGTTAGTTAATTATAAATCATAAGTCTATACCTTATAAGATACCTGTTCTACCCATTATTTTATCTCTCTTGCTTATGCTCAACGCTTAAATTTGACTCCGAGAAGTTAGACTTTGACTTATCGGGTTGAAACTTCGTTAGAGGAGCCTTCGCTATCGCTTACTATTTTTAAATCTTGTTTGATTCAAATAAACACTTTCACGCTAATTCGTCGATCTTATCTTTTGAAAATACTTGCCTTTGAGGTGATTTTAGGAATCAATTGGTTAACTACTCATCATTCTTTTCGTAAGGTTGTTAGCTTTTATATTCATAACCAACCGTTATATATTAATTCAAAGTAACCAAACCCTAAAGTTAATCATCGTTATATCAAGCCATAAGTAAAGAGCCCCGATCCTTTCGTTGTTGACTTTCTTGTGTGGAATGCACCGTTTTATTTTCTCAGAGGCGTACATCGTGAATGAAGATGGCAAGTTTATAGGTATCATTGTGAGGTGCTATCTAAAGTTAAGGGATGTAAGTCACAATTGGTATCAATGTGACGACTATCCAAGTCTTCGATGAGAGTAACAGCTTTTGAATGATATTTCTATTATTAATAAATTTCTTGACGATTCTTGAAGACTTCTAGCCTACTTAGAGCGTGAAATCGAATTTTGTATCGACCCCAAAGATAAAAACCCATTTCTTAAACCTCAAATATTTCTTCAACTAAAATGAATAGCTTTATTAGGATTATGATGAAAGTCATAATAAAAGCATTGGACTAATGAAAATCATGGGTATATGAAGTATTAGTAAGTTTTATGATGAGTTATGTTGGTTAGTATGTGAAAACATGAAAGTTTTTAGAAATCACAAAGAGTTGAAAATCGATTTTGGTGAAAAACGAATATGAAATTCAATCGACCATATCTCCTATTATATTTTGAATTTTTGAATGTGGTCAAGTCCTAGAGTTAGATCTATGAGTTACCTAACTAATCCAAGTGGAATTACTGGAAAAGGTGTTGTAGATTTTGTGTGGACTGATTTTAGCAAAGGAGGCCAAAGCTGTAAAAACCAAAATGCTTCGCGCCATGATTTTAAACTTTAAGGGCTGTTTTGGCCACTTAAATTATGAGAAAAATTCTGGCCTTTTGGGACATGAAGGTATATGGTATAAAGTACCTCCTGTCCAAAAATGAGCTCATTCGACTTAAAATGAGCAAGTTATGACTATTTCAATATTTAGGTTTTTCCGATTTAAAACGCTATAACCGAGTTCTATAACTCCGATGACCATGAAATTTAAACTAGAAGCTCACGTTAACATGTGTAAGGTCCTGCCAAGATTTGGGAATTTTTGAGTTAAACTTGAGGTAGCTAATTTCTTAAGGAATTAATTAGAAATTGATTTTGAAAAATAGTAAATGAATTTTAAAATTTCGAGAAAATATATTTTCATTATGGGACTATATTATGCTAAATCCCAAAAGAAATATTTTTGGGACTGATTTGGTATTTTTCATGAAAATAGTTTAGTTACTTAATATATGAAAGTTAAATATGTTATGTGAAGTAACAAAGTTGAAAATAGGATTTTGCCATTAGAGAATCCTATATAGAGTATATGCATATTTTTTGATGAGGGATTTGATAATTGGTGATGATATCTTATGAGTATGGCATTTTGAATGATTAAATGCATTATATGGTAAAAGCGTAAACAATTGAGATAAATTGTTTATAAATTTAAGAAGTGATTAAAATATTGTTATAATATTAATGATATTAGATTATGAGATTATTAATGATTGATAACATGGGATATTCTTGAATCTCGGATAAATTATATTATAAATGTTTAATATTTATCCTTTATCTCATTCGATCGATTCTTTATATCATTATCCTCATGCTTATATATTATGAAAGTTGAAAGTCATCTCAGGCTGTAAGATAAGATGGATGGATGGACTTGGTATGATTATGACTGTGATTGTTCTCAAGATAATCATCAGAATTGAAAACACAATTATCTTCGTCAGAAGTAATGGATAATTTGTGGTCGGATATAATGAATACACAATTATCTTCGTCAGAAAGTATGGATAATTTGTGGTCGTGATACTAATGAATACACAATTATCTTTCGTCCGTAGTGTATGGATAATTTGTGGTCGTGATACTAATGAATACAATTATCTATCTTCGCCGTAGTGTATGGATAATTTGTGGTCGGATATTTGTGGTCGGATACTAATGAATACAATTATCTTTCTTCAGAAAGTATGGATAATTTGTGGTCGTGATACTAATGAATATCAATGTATGGATAATTTGTGGTCATGGATACTAATGAATATTATCTTCGTCAGAAAGGTATGGATAATTTGTGGTCGTGATACTAATGAATACACAATTATCTTCGCCGTAGTGCATGGATAATTTGTGGGTCGGATACTAATGAATACACAATTATCTTCGCCGTATGGCATGGATAATTTGTGGTCGTGATACTAATGAATACACAATTATCTTCGTCGTAAAAAATGGATAATTTGTGGTCGTGATACTAATGAATACACAATTATCTTCGTCATAAGTATGGATAATTTGTGGTCGGATACTAATGAATACACAATTATCTTCGCCGAAGTGTATGGATAATTCGTGGTCGTGATACTAATGAATATCCTCGCCCAGTAAAGTGTGGATGATTCGATGATATGGATTAATTATCGAAATGAGTCTCAAAGAATGAAATATTAATTCATGGATGTGGTAAAAGTCATCTTCGTCAGAAAGTATCGATAGACTTGGTATGATTACGACCAAGGATTATTCTTAAGATAATCATGATCAGATTGAAAACACAATAATATCCTGGCCAAGAAGGTGCATGGATAATTCGTGGTCGTGGATACTATTAAGTCAAGGCCTCAAAGATTATTGGTTTTTATAGCTTGTATATCTTTGGCTCAGAAAGTGCAAAAGATGAATTGTTAATGAATATCTTCGCTGGATTGCAAAGATGAATTTAATATTTTAAACGATAAAGGTATTCAAGGTATCCTCACCTCTTTATCATACTGTGTACGCACTCCTAATTTCGAGGGCTTAAATTCCATAAGGAGGGAGATCAGAGACCCCGTGATTTTATCAATAAAGATTTAAATTTTGTGAAATAATTTTTAATATTATGGTGTGAATTTGAGATAATATTATAGTTGTGGGTAGTATTTATAAATTTTGCAAAGTATGCAAGTGGTTATATTATATTCGATTGGTCTGGGAATATTCGCTTTAGCAGGAATATTCAGATAACGGCTCAATCATTGGTGGACCCCATAATGTAATTATCATTTGATCGAGAAAACGACAAAAAATATTTTATCAAATAACTATGAAGTTTTACCGTGGATATCGCTGAACTACCTAAGTAGTAAAAGTACAAAGAATACGTGGTCGCATAAGAAGACACCCAGATTGATTATCGATGCTTATGTGAGAAGTCACTCGCTTTGATTCCATTATTCACGATTAATAATATGAATTATTATAATGATAACGACGCTTTTGTTTTATTCAGATTATTAACGTAATAAAATGTAAACATCTTTTATATAAAATGTAATACTTTATTAAAGTTATTCTATAAATGTAATATATTATATTTTATTATTATAGTGTTGCATAGTGTTTTGCATAAATGTTTTTATATACAGAGCATAAAGGTTTGCATAGTAAAATGTTTTTATATAAATAGAATATATTATATTTTATTTAAAAGATTTTCTTTAAATATGGACCGCCGATTAAAGTAAATCAACTGGACCGCTCATGGATTATTACTATGCATTCCATTTTCCTATAAATAAGCTCATTCTTCATTATTTTCTTTCATTTAATTCATCAAACTCTGAGAGAGAAATTATGTAGAAGTTTAGAGAGAAAATTATAGAGAAAGAAGAAGAGTATTCGCTACTTCACTACTTCTATATTCAGCCTTTTACTGTTGCAAGGGTGTTATTCTTTTTATTCAAGAGAACTTCGTTATTCCATTCATTATTATTCATTGAATAACTCGTAAAAGTGGCATACCCTATACATAACCTCAGATATGCAGATACCCTATACTTGGTGAAATCCTTATGTTATTCCATCGCTTATTATTCTCATTGAATAACTCAGATACGCTAATTTACCCTATACTTGGTGACATTCTTCTATTATTCTCATTGGAACATCCCGAATATCTCGTGTTTTTTTACACCGACCGGTTCCGCTTTTTATTATTATTCGGTTGAACATCCCGTCTGTGTGTTTTTACACGGAGGTTTTTTTATTATTACCGTTCCCTTTTTCATTCATTCCGCTGAATATCCTATCTCGTGTTTTACACCGGATCCGGTTCCATCTTTATTATTCTCGTTGAACATCCCCGCTTTGTGAATTTCACCGACCGTTCCGTTATTATTATTCGTTGAATAACTCGTCTGGCGCAAGTACCGCATTTACGGTGATTTCTTTTTGTTATTCCATTCTTTATTATACCCAAATTGGTTAAAACTTTGACTTCTATACTCCATGAAATTAGTAGAATATCCTCGATATTTGCATGCTTCATCCAAAGATCTTTCATGGAAATATTCTTCCGATCATTCTTGAATTTTACTCACAAAACAAAGATCATGTCGACAATTTTGACGTTAATAATTCATGGATTAAATAATTTTGAACTTGTTTTATTGAATTATTATGTCATTGTCATCATCCTCATGTTATATTATGTTATCTTCGCTTACGTGCATAGATGAACTTAGTATGATTACGACTGTGGATCATTCTAAGATAATCACTTTTGATATAAATGATGTGACAAAAGTCCTCTGGGTCTCAGAATGCGTTGATGGATAGTTTTTGGTATGATTATGACCAGGGTGATTCTAAGATAGTCATGACCATTGATAATTTGATGAAAATCCTCGACCGTGGTATGTGTGGATGATTAGATGTGGTGGTTTATTTATTGTCGAGTCTCAAATGATAAAATTGATGAAAACCTTTTAAAACCTAAAAGATAGTAGATTTTATTTTCTACTTGATTTTTTTAATGGATCAGATATTCACCGCAGCTTAAACCGGTTGTTTATTGTATTTTATCGCTTAACATCGTCAAGGCTAATGATAATTTATTCTCGCATTATCTTAGTCATAATATTTCATCGGGCTAGTTGAGCTCACCCTTTCTTTCACCGTTTTTCGTGAAATGAGAACATAGCCGGGACGAGCTCTGGGAACGTAAGTAATGGTCCGTAGGATAAGATTAGTAGTCCTCACTATTCTCGTGAAATAGTGTGATAATAGTTGTAATGAGGACTCCTTTTGAGTTTGTATAATATCTAGTAGATAATATTTGTATTCAAACTCACGCTTTATGTCAGATTGTATACCTATGCTTTATATTAGTAAGAAGTCAGATTTGAATTTATGTACCATGTAAGTAAGCACCCAAGATGGGTGACGATACCTAATTTTCTTTTATTAATCCGAAGGAATCAGAACAAAAAGGGTGAGCACAACTAGCTCAAAGAAAGAATATTATGACTAAAGATAAATAAATTATCAATAGTCTTCATCAAGAATAAATCGTAGATTTAGAACATATGGTAGATGATAAAACTTTTCAACCATATACGGCAGATGCTTTTGTAATGAAGCAATCCATTAGAAGAGTCAAATAGACTATAAAGTCTATTATCTTCTCCACGTTAAAAGTCCATCAACAATGTTTTATCCTCGTATAACATCAATCAACAGCCTTTCCACAATCATATGAATAACTTATAATCATAATTGTGATTCTAAATTCTCTTCTCATCCAGATTTAAGATAATTTTCATCACCTGTCTTTACCGAAACATCAAATATCATGGTTATACCAAATCACAGTTCTCGTTCATAATCATACTAATAAATTCATCTTTGCACTACGGGCCAAAGATATTCATCAACAATTCATCTTTACACTACAAAGCTAAAGATATTCAATATATTGAGTCATCTTTGCATTATAAGCCAAAGATATTCATCAAAAATTCATCTTGCACTACAAAGCAAAGATATTCAACAACAAAAGTCATCTTTGCATTACGAGCAAAAGATATTCATCAATAATTCATCTTTGCACTACAGCTAAGATATTCATCAACAAGTCATCTTTGCACCACGAGCCAAAGATATTCATATATCAAAGAAATACATAATCATTTCAGAAGTTATATAACAATAATTATAACCATGTTGATCAATTCACCTTTGCACTTAAGCTAAAAATATTCAATTGTAAATTAAATGGTCATGATCATACCTACCAACAATTCAACTCTTGCACTCATCGCCAAAGAGAACCTATAGTCACGATCATACCAATAATCTACCCATCTTTACACTCAAGTCAAAGAGAAATATCATCATTAGGGTTATAAGAATGTTATATAAAACAATATAATCAAAATATGGTTTTAATTTCAAAAGTAAGATTCATAAATCAACGATAATTTGGTCAGAGAAGAAACCAATTTGTCGTGAATAGTACCCCGTATTTGTACATAGTACCGTATACGTGCATAGTAACCTCGACACGAAAAGATAAAGTTTCATAATAAAATCCATATCAATATTTATAACACCTTAATCCAACTGTTATAAAATCACTTAATAATATCAAAATCTTAATATTCTTAATATTACAACAATATTTAATAATTTTAAAAACTTATAAACAATTTAATTAAATTATTTACACTTTACTAATTAATGCATTTAATCATCATAAAATGTCAAACTCATAAGATTTCATCACCAATAACCAAAACCCTCATCAAAAATCTGCATATACCTCATATATGATTCTCAAGCCATAAAATCATATTTTCCAATTTTCTTACTTCACATAACATATTTAATTAATTTACTCATAACTAGAACATTTTCATGAAAAATACCAAATCAGTTCCAAAAATATTTCTTTTCAGGGATTTAGTATAACATAGTTCCATATTGAACATATATTTTTCTCGAAATTTTAAAAATTCATTTACTATTTTTCATATGGCCAAAACCACCGAATATTTAAATATTTATCATAAATTATACTTTTATCCAAAATTATGAAATTTACACGGTATACTGATATTATATAGATGTACTCCCAATAAAAATTTCATCAATTTTAGAGTTAATCACAAGGAGTTATAAATGCTTACTTTTAAAATAGTCTTTTCTCATAAAATCCATAACTCCTAATCTATACATCCAAAAATCGCCATTTTTGGACACAATCTACAAAAACTCATCAAAATATCATTTCAAATTTTCCAGAATTTTGAAGGTTCAAAAAATTTGAAACTAAAAAACATCATAACCCTTAAAATCCCTTATTATCCTTACCGAAAAGAAAGCGATGCCGGAATCGTCTGGATATAACGTTGAAACGAACTTAGCACCGATAGCAATACTCAAAGTATACTCAAAATACTCACAAGAATACGCCGATAATATAGAAAGATAAAACTTCGCTTTACGGTATGATTTTCAATTCTAACCCAAGACCTATTTATAGAAATCGCTTAATACCAATTTATAGAAAATTTAATAAAATATTAATATATATTTATTAAACTCTTACGCTTTACTTTTTATCAACTAAATTCAACATTCAACACAAGTAGCCCACCTCACAAAACTTTTAAAAAAACGTTTTCTTATTTAACAAAAATAATTAAAACTTCAAAATTAATTAGCCCTTTTGGACCTTGAACTTCAATAATTCATAATAAATATCCCTTTTATCAGAAAATTTCGAATCGCGACTTTTTATAGAAAATTTAATTCTCTACAACTTTGCAGAAAATGTTTTTTCCAAATTCCAAACAAAATTAATAGAAATCCATAATGAGGCGATTTTATAAGTATATAATCAAATTTCGATCGAGAAATGGGGTCACCAAACACAAAAACATGTTAATCATTTAATGCCACAAAAATACTCTTCCTCCTCATATACTCACATATCGCACATTCATTATAAAATATCACCGTTAATATATTATTAAAATAATATATTTAAATGAATATTTTATCGAGAAAAGATAAAATATTAATTTTCAACAATTGTCACTTAAAAATTTTCTCCATCTATATCCACATAAAATGAATATTTTCTTATCATATTAATCAATAATTAATTATTCACAAATAATATTACAGAATCATGATATTAACAAATGACAGACGGTTTCTCGGAAGAGGGCTTTCCAATAAAGATTTCTCTTTCTTGGGCGCCTAGAATTAGGTGACCAAACCTCTCCTAGACGAACTTTCTAGACATTGCCAATAATGTTTTCTAATAATATTATTCGAGATAATATGAATTATTGCCGATAATGGAAAATCTTGTAGTGGACAATTATTAAAACAACAAGAATATAAAATATCAACGCAAGCAATTATTGAATCAATAAAATATAATATTGAACAGAATTCTTGTAACAATTATCGAGTAGTGCTTTCACGTAAGAATCAATAATTGGTGCAATATCAAAGTGCTTCGCGTGTTTTAACCACCAGATTATTTTAATAAGATTAATCGTAACTCACACTGGCCATTTATAAACAACTTATATTTGTCGTTTCTTCATCCAATCGCTTTTCAGTTATGGGGCCCACACAAAAATGGCCGTCGTCATCGATATTCCTCGACAAAAAGAATATTCCATTACCAAAACGAATATTCTCCCACAATAATATTTTACAACCACTCGCTTATTTTGAAAAAAATTATATATATCACCCTTTAACTTTAACTTTTATCAATTTAACCATTTCTTGAATAGTAATTATAAGAAAAATTGAATACTTTTTATTTCATAAAATTCGGGGCCTTACATTATTCATCCATTTTTATGTTAAAAAACAAGGATATGAATGTCTCCTCCTACTCGATAAATGGTCTTAGAGATCTTAAATAGTATTTCAAATTATTTGATACCATTATATTGATTGATTACATGTCCGATTGATTGGGACTTTGTAAAAGAGGCCCGGTCATGATGTCCGCGGTCTGGGTTGAAGATTTTGGCCCAAAAAATCCGGCCTATTTGAAATCGCTTGTTTTGGGCCCCTACCTGCTTGGGCCAAACCCAAAAAAGTAACAAAAAATAGGCACAATGATCATGTATCATGGCAATAATGGCTTTTAACTCGAAAGATTTTGGTCAAAAAAATTGGGCCTTTTCGACCGCCCATTTTTGGCTCGACCCGTGCCTTTCATAAACCCATTTAAATTTTGGGCCCGCGCCGATGCTTGTCGTCTACCTGTGATTGAACGCAATCATAAACATGTCTGATATTTTTGTGTAAGACCCCAACTTTTTATAAATAAAGATTTAATTTCTCTAATTATTATTTTGAAATAGTAAGGGGTTGATTTGATTAATGTGGTTAGTTATGGGTAAAATGCGCAAATATTTTAAATAAGCAGGTGGTTATAAAATATTCATTGTTGTCGAAAAATATTCGTTTGGTCGTGGAATATTCTTATTGTCGGGGAATATTCGTACGACAGCATAGTCTTTTATGGGCCCCATAACGGAAAGCGATTGGATAAAAAATGACAAGTATAAGTTGTTTATTAATAACGGTAGTAGTTATTCACAGATTATCTTTGTTGGAATAACGGTTGGTTAAAATACGATGAATACGCGTTGTTGACAAGATGCTTTGTAGTATTGCACCAATTATTGATTCTTACGTAAAGAAGACATTACTCAATAATTGTTACAATAATTATTATTCGAGTATTTTATTTTATTGATTCAATAATTGTTGTATTGATTTTTTATATTACTATTGTTTGATAATTGTCACTACATTATTTTCCATTATCGAAGCAATAATTCATATTATACGAATAATATTATTAGAAAACATTATTGGCAATGTCTAGAAAATTTACATACAAGGAGAGGTTTGGTCACCTAATTGCGCGCCAAGAAGAAGAAATTCTTATCGAAAGCCCCTGCTCACGAGGAACGGCACTTTGGTTGCGATGTTATGATTCGTAATATTATTTGTGAATAATTAATTATTGATTTATATGATGAGGAAAATATTGATTTTATGTGGATATAGATGGAGAAAATTTTTAGTGTGACAATTGTTAAAAATTAATATTTTATCTTTTTCTGATAAAATAATTTATTTAAATATATTATTTTAATAATATATTAATGATGATATTTTTACAATGAATGTGGGATATATGAGTATATGAGGAGGAAGAGTATTTTTGTTGCATTAAATAATTAACACATATTTTGTGTGTCGGTGGACCCCATTTCTTGACTGAAATTTGATTATAGCTTGTAAAATCGTCCGTATGTGGATTTCGGTCAATTTCTATTTGGAATTTGGAAAAACTTTCTTCTGCAAAGTTGTAGAGAATTGAATTTCCTATAAAACCTCGTCGAGATTCAAATTTTCCGATAAAAGGGCTATTTATTATGAATTATTAAAGTTTCAAGTTCAAATAATTGATTTTTGGAAGTTTTAATTATTTTTATTAAGAAAATTTTTTTTATTATTTTTGGCACATGTGTGTATGAAGTTTGGACCATATTTGTGTGCGTAGGAAATTTGATTATATATATTATTATTATATTAAATTTTCTACTTTGGTGTTTCTAAGCAATTTCCTATAAATAGGGTGCTTAGGTTAGAATTAAAAATCACACCGAAACTAAAAATTCTCTCTCTTTCTCTCTCTATAATATCGGCAGCATATTTTGTGAGTATTTTAGTACTTTGAGTATTGCTTATACGGTGCAAAAGTTCTTTTTAAAGACTTATATCCGATATTTCGATTAGAAGTATTATTCTTTACGAGGTAAGGGATGTTATTTTATTCGAAAATGATATTATTTCTTCAATATCATTATCTTTGAAATATTGGTTGGAAATTTTATCAAATTTGGAACTTTTTTCATGTGGGGGTTCTTATTAGAGTTCTTATTCACGAGTTACTATTCACGAGTTACTTATTCACGAGTTACTATTCACGAGTACTATTCACGAAGCATGATGATTTTTTTGTGAAATTTCTATCTTTAGTGTCGGAGTTAGTATTAACGTGATACGCAGACTATTCACGATAATCTATTCACGAATCATATACATTATTCACGAAAAATTAAATTTTCTTTTCTATGTCCAAGATTATACATTATGATTCCTATCTTTGATTGGATCTATGTTTTATTCTTCATTCTTGAATTTTACTCCACTCTCGATTATTTATGAAGTATTTTTGAACTTGGATTGTGTAAAGTACGAATCCTTAATATTTGTTCTTTTGTTTCACTGGATTCGTTTTCTTTAAAATATTTTTCATCATCCTCAGTCCTAAATGATGATATAACTGAATATCTTTGGCCTGTAGTGCAAAGATGAATGATTTTATAATGAATATCTTTGGCCCGTAGTGCAAAGATGAACATGTGTTTAGATGAACATGACTAACTGATGAATATATTTGGCGTAGTGCGAAGATGAGCAGTGTTAAGATGAACATGACCAATCGATGAATAACTTTGGCCGTAGTGCAAAGATGACTATTTGATTCAAGATGTATATTGATTGATGTTCGAGGATAAAATATCGATGATGGACTTTTAAATTCATAGATGATAGTAGATTTCATTCTCTACTTAACTCTTCTAATGAATTGTTGTTTTCATGCAGGTTGTTGATCTAAAACTTGTTGCCATTGTATTCTATCGATTTTTTCTGTTGAAGACTAAGGATAATTTGTTTTTACATTATCTTAGTCATAATATTCTTTTCTTGGGCTAGTTGAGCTCACCCTTTTCCTTTTGTTCCATTTTTCTTCTCTCGAGCGAGAATATAAGCGGGGAACTAGTCGAAGGTGTGGAGTAATGGTTCAAGACAGTTGTTTTAGTAGTCCTCACTATTTTGTAAAATAGTGTATCAATAATTGTAATGAGAACTTATTTGAGTGTGGATATTATACAGAAGATAATATTTGTATATAAACTCATTATTTATGTGTTGTCGTATTTTGCACGACAATTGTATTAATGAAGTTGTAGTTGTTTCTGTACCATGTATTTGGCGACTCAAAATGGGTGATGTATACCTATTTTGGGGGCATCACATCTTGGGTTCTTTACATAAGTATACAATAAATAGAAAGTATTTACAAGAAAAGTGCATCAACCAAATAATTATAAAAAAGTGTAATTAGGACACTTATTACAAAAATAGTACAATTCACATTAATAAGGAAACCTAAAATTAAGGACAAATAACTGTCATAATTAATAATTAAAATTCAAATATTTGGATCTAACAACAAAAACAAATTCAAATTCAAAATAATAATTCAAATTTAAATATTCAAATTCAAATCTTTATCTCCCTCACATACACTTTGAAATAATAGTCGTTACACCTCACATACTCATATGCCACTGCTAAGTAGTGAATCTTCGTTATCCAAAAGCATGATGAGAATAAAAAAAGATTATTTCTACAAAAATTTTAAAAATAAATAGATGTAACTTTTTTTAATTTTGAATTTTTTTTATAACTATTTTGTTACTCATAAATAATAAAATGGTTACCTTTATTCAGAATGGTTTGGCTACCAATTGCATCACATTCAAACGAAATTGGTAACTTAATAAAAGCTGAATTGGTTACCTTAATTCTACAAGGTTCATTTACCAACTGCACTATGAAAAAACTGCAGGTGTCTTAGTGCAGTTGGTTACCTTGGTATGAAGATTTGCTTACCTTGGTATGGAGGGAATAGTATAGGAGGATACCACGGAGGAGGTTATAGATTAAACCCAGGAGGTTGTCATTAAGAGAGAGAAGATTAAGAAAGAACTCGAAAAGGTAGCCGCTCCACTCCATAGGTTTCCTAACAACACCCAACACCTTCGTCATTATTATGGACACGATTATCAACCATCTGTGGTCCGGCTCCGCCATCAGTACCCGTCATCCACCGCCATCAAGTATGATATTGTCGTCATCATCGATATATATATATATATAATGAAGAAGAAGGGTGATGACTAACTGCAGTTGTTATAGATGAGGAGAGAGAGAAGAAGTCATGTGTATAACTAATCCCTAAATTAAGGAATTCTAATTGAATACTAATTCCCTAAATTAAGGAATCCTAATTGCACTAGTATTGTAAATAAATATGGAAGTGTATTAGTTGGTGTAAATATTTTATGAGTGAACTATTGTTGTAATTATTTTTAAAAATGTAATAGAATATGTAATTGTTCCATATTTCTATGTCCCAAAACGATATAAATGACCATGCACTTTATTAAAACATCATTACTGTAAATATTTTCTGAGAAGATGGACTTTAAATATTTTCTTAGAATGGACCTGGGAAAGAAGGAAAAAATCGGCCCCTCTTTTTTGGACTGCAAAGTAGGTGGGTACTATTTTATTTTTAGCCTATCAAGCTTACGTCTTTAAATAAACACTACCAAAGATAAATATAAATCTCTTGATTCTGGACTTTTAGCATGCATATTGAACAAGGTCGAAATCCAAAATAAATTCTTACGAGCCCATTGGGCTAGACAATGCCTACAAAAGATTGCTTACATATGGGCCTTTCTAATGGCCCAACATTTTGAATTGCCTATTTCTCACAAGTTTTATTATAGGAAAAACTCACATGCAATTATTCTTCTGAAAATCACGTATGTTGCATGCAGATTATCAGCTTCCGTAATTGCTTCCTCAAAATTAGTATTAAAATTAGAGATATAAAATTAGTATGATTCATAAAAGTTTATAATAAAATAAATTTTGTGATTAATAGTTTTTATTATATACTTCACAAATAAAATAACTGTATCAACTAAAATTAACTTAATTCATATCAATTTAAATTTTAATATATTGTTGTTTGACGTCAAAAGTCAAATTGTATATCTTATGTTAAAACAGAGAGAGTAGTATACTGTTTGATTGTACGGTACAATTTCCTTAAATTATATAATAGAGTTAATCAGTGTTTTGTTTAGATAAACTAGATAATCAACTGTCTAATTACCTATCATTTTCTTTGAACTTCTTTTTTATTATTTGTTTGGACATGAGAAAAAATATTATTCTTTGAACTTGACACTTCGATAATTCGTTCAAAATCAATTTTAAAATAAATAAATTAAGTTTGATCATATTTTTGATCACCTGCTTAACAAAATAAGCTCGGCTCATATAATAATTAATCAAATATAAACACAAAAGAAAATTGTGGTACTCATTACTGCATTCACTTTTTGGTCCATTTAGTGGGCAAGAAACAAGAGGATAATTCAAAAAGAAATCATTTGCTGGAGGAATGTAGTAGAGTAATAGAGTTAGCCAAAAAATCGTCGTTATATATATATATATATATATATATATATATATATATCATATTTTCTCTTAAATAATTGAGTGTTTGGTATTACATTGATGATATGAAGTCATATATGTTATGATAAATTTAAGAATATAGTATAATTTTATACTATCCATAAAATGTGCAGTTCTTTTTAGCAAATAAATAATATTTATGTATTTCATTTAATAGTATGACTTAGACATTAGTATTTCGTTACAAAAATCATTTTCTTTTCGAAAGAAAAGCATTAAAACTCACACTTCATACATTAAAAACGTTATTTATTTAGTATTTCTCTCTGCATATAAATTTTATTTTATTTTTTGTTTAAAACTTGTCCTATGAATTAAAGATATATATAAACTCGTACAAACACATGATAACAAGCTTGAATAAATGAAATTCTAGTAGTTGAAGAAAATATTCTTGGTCGCCAAATGATGGAGTGGAGTATTAAGGTTGAATTAAACAAAAAAAGGTTTAATTATTATGGAGAAAAAACAACATAATTTAGTCAAATTAAGGAGGTCATTACCCACCTAATTCTCAGTGGTTAATTAATGCAGTCAAATCCAACTGAAAAAAACCTCATTCCCTGTCTCGAGATCTTGAAAATTCTGGTGGGTCATCCCATGCATTATCAGTTGAATCGATATATTAACAATCATGACAAAATTTAGTACCAACCAAAAAATCATTAAATTCTTATTAGTCTCTTGTTTTATCAAGTGTATTCAATTAGGAATGGGGACAAATACTATCTTTGTGATTTTTACTTTTTTTTGTTTATTTTCTTTTTATTATTTTTATAACGAATATGAAAGTTTGTAGTATAAAATAAACTGAACAATATTTGTTTTTAACTAGCTCAAGATCCGTGCAAAGTACCATGTTTGTTATAAAATTATTTTATTTTTTATACATTTTATATTATATATATATATATATATATATATATATATATATGGGAAATGATCCATGAATACGTTAATCGGAGAATTTATTTAACTAACGACATCCAAAAGTAGTCAAAATTAGAGTGAATGATCGAGATAAGTCCCACCGCTACTCCTCCTCTGGCCGTACCAACGCCTAGCTGACCAACAAAAAAATTTGGCTAAATTACATTATTCTGATTATCCTCATATATACTACTTATTAATCAGTAGAAATAAAATAATAAAAATTATAAATATAATCAGTAATTATCCTTATATTTATTAATAAAATAAGTATGTATAAAGATAATTAATAATTATCGATCTTATGATTTTTAATTATAAATAGGAAATAGTTATTGAATTTATATTATATTCTTACTCAAATATATAAACTCAATCACTATTTCCTATTTATAATTAAAATCATAAAACGATAATCGAGAATTATTCTTATACATACTTATTTTGTTAATAAATATAAGGATAAGTATAAAGATAATTATTGATTATCCTTATAATTTTTATTATTTTATTTTCTTGATTAATAATAATATGTATAAGGATAATCATTAATAAGTATAAGGATAAATATAAAGATAATTACTTATTATCCTATTAATTATCCTTATAATTTTTATTTTTATTTTACTAATTAATAAGCGTATGTATGAGGATAATCGTGATAATGTAATTAAAGCCAAATTTATGTTGTTGGTCGCTACTCTTTTGCCGGTCAAAAACGGTGCGTTTTGGTGGCCTCGAGGAGTAGAAGTGATGCCCTCATCTCTCACCCATTCACTCTAATTTTGGACTATTTGGATGAACGTTAGTTAAACAGATTCCTGCTAAATATATTCTATGAATCATTTCCTATATATATATATATATATATATATATATATATATATTATAATTTTATTAAATATTATTGTTATCAAGAATATGAGTTTTAAAGGAACTCTAACTAAAATAAAAAAAAAATGTATGAGAATAATAGATAGTGGTACGTAGATAATTATATGATAGTAGAATATAGATATAAAAATTTGAAATAAAATAAAAGACGAAAAAATAATTTATTTTCCTAGATTTTAGGTTTTTATTCTTAAATCTTAGTGTTGAAGGACTATTTTTAAATTTTAGGGTTGAGAATTTAAAATGTATGAGAATAAGAGTAGTGTAAGTAGATATTTATATGATAGAAGAATACTGATAGAAATATTTTTGAAATGATATAAAAGATGAAAATAATAAATTTTTTTTGTAGATTTTTGGTTTTATTCCTAAATTTTAGTATTGAGAGAAGATTTTATTTTAGGGTTGACAATTAAAAAATATGAGAATAAGAATAGTGGTAAGAAGATAATTATATGATAGTAGAATATAGATAAAATGATTTTGAAATGAAATAAAAAATAAAAAATAATTTATTTTCCTAAATTTTAGGTTTCTATCCTAAATTTGTCCTAAGTTTTAGAGTTGAGAAATGATTTTGTACTATTTATTAATATTGACTACTGATCCCTTTACCTCTTTTTACAAAATAGTTTGAAGTATTATTTTTTGCAGATGTCAAATATATATGTATAGTATCCGTTGTATTTTGGTAAATAATTATTCTTAATATATGTTTATGTTATATTTTCTATTACATTTAAATTACTCAAAAATATAATGCATATATGTATTTAATATTGATGACAGAGTCATTAGGTTAAATTGTGTCTAAATTTGTTTTATGTAAATCTTAAATATCCACAAAATGAAAAGAGATTTATATATATATATATATATATATATATTATCCTCTATAATAATTAAGAATATACTTAAGAAAATAATCTTTATTTTATGCTCTAATTAGTCGTTGCATCTCCTCCAGTATATACAGTGTAGTAATTCAACATTTTAGGGTCCATGTTGATGGTGGGCAGTGAGACTTGAGTAATTGTTTTTTTCTTTTGCTTTATTGTGTCCTTCCGTTTACCAAGCTCTTAAATGCTTCTCTATTTGTACCCTAATACACAAACTTTGAATTTTATCTCAAATTACTCCTCCCGTTTCGTAATATGCGACGTTATAGAGTTGAACATAAGAATTAAAAAAATAATTGTATAACATTAATTAATTATAATATTAATTGTCTATAATACAATTTATCATATACTTATCTCATATATATTCTCTCACATATGTAACATTTTTTCATGATCGATAATTTTGAAAAAAATTATATGGTTAATTCTCATAAATTATATAAAATATTAAATAATTTGACACAAATAAAATCATCTAAAATATCATATATTATGGGACCGATCGAGTACCTTTCAAAAGTCAATCGAGCAACGAAAATCCAACTTCATTAAAATTGTTTAAATGTCTGAATTTTAATAATTCATAATTAATACAAATTTCAAATAAATATATATCTTACAAATGGCAGCCAATAATATATTATTTCCTTCTCTTTTATAAAAGTCTTTATTACCCTATTCGTTTTAGGATAAAAGTACTAATCGACTTTTGTGCATATTATGATAAAATAAAAAATTGTTCATATTTAAATTCTTATTTAATTGTATTATTTTTTTGCACATAACTAGTGATGTTTCATAAATATACATAGAGAATATAAATATGACAATTAATAAAAGGAGGCAAATTATTGTAATAAAAATAGATTATTAAAAGTAAGTAAATATTTAACTTGAGACTACTCAAAATAATAATAAAAAATTTTATCTTGGGCGGAGGGATGATATATATACTATTTTAAGTAGTCCCAAGTTAAATGACTAGTTATCTTAAATAATCTATTCGATCTTTACAATAATGTCTATAATACCATTAGTATTAATTTCATATTTTATTTTTGCATATTTATGGTACATTACTAATAATCATGTGCAAAAAAACTAAGCAATTAAATGAGAATTTAAATATGGTTAATTTTATCGTTTTATCCTCTTTCATAAAAGAGGCAATAACTTAGTTTACCATATTATTTCTACATTAAATACAAAATTATTTTTCTTTCTTTTTTTTTATTGAATTTTGAATAATAATATTGAGATTGAATACTCATCTTAAATAATCAAACAAAATGAATTTCATTACTAATTTAATAATATTGATATTGAAATTTCATTTTAAATAATCAAACATAGTGAATAATCACTACTTTAATTACAAATTTGGAAGTTAAAGTAGAAGTTGTATATTTGAAACGGAAATCAAAACGTACATGCAAAAAAGTGGTGTTGCAAGACCATATATAAGAAAGTAAAGCTTTACAAATAAAGATCAAATTCAACTACAAGAAGATGTTGAACTAAGTATATAGCTAGATCTTCAACGGTATAATGGACCTGCAGAACTTCATAAGCCCTTGTACGTATTTTCTATGAATCTGCAGTCATGTGCAGAAAAAATATACTTCTGCACTCCATGGTTACCATGGTTTAGAAAACTGTGTTTTGTACAAGAAAGGAGTTAAAATTATATAGACAGTACATAAAACAACAAAATAAATAAATAAATAAATATATATATATATATATGTATATATATATATATATGTTAAATATCCTGGTGACATTTTCTGACAAGTAGTGGGTCAGAGATAATTTTCAAAATCAAATGATAGCATTGGGAGATTAACTGAAAGATCAACATTTTGAAGGCAGATCTGATTGCAGATTAATGATCAGAAATATTGAATTGATAGATTAATTAATCTCCTTCAACAAATACAAAAATCCATTATTTGATACAATCATATAAAGGTTTCTGATTAAATAGAAATCAACAATTTAAAAAAATTTCCAAAAACATCTTATATCAACAGAATGATACTTAAATATTAAATATGTAAATATATTATTTGATACACAAAAGAAGAGGGGAGAAATCTCTTTTTTGGCATTCCCCTCGTACTATTATCCTCTTTTAATAAAAAAAAGGAAACCCATATATATACAAGAATGGAGTAGAAGTTTAAAATTTAAAAGTTCGTGAAAATATTAATTGATGTTGTCCATTATATACGTTAAACTCATATGTATAACAATATATACAATATGTATGAAATTAAAACATTCATGTATACTCTGTATTATTTCCATTTACTTATAATAGAGAACAGTTATACAAACCCTAAATATTTCAAGAGAATTTAAGAGCATCATAAACCACCAATCTGGTCAAACAAATTTTAATTCTTTTATATGAGACATATTTATATAAGAATACAAGATCTACATCCAAAATAATGTAAAGAAAGCAAGAAGTAAAGGAAACCAAAGAGTTCTTCCAAATCATAAAACCCAATCAAAAGTTGAACAAATGTAAGTATCAAATCTGAGAAATAGTCCAAATACATAAGGACTCCCAGAGAAGCACAAACTGTTAATAGAAGACAAAACAAATGACCCATAAGTTATAAGGATGACAGTCCCAAAAGGATTGTGTATCCTAGCTGTTTACACATTCTGCAACACATCAGGTGGAAAATATATAACATCAAAATCTGGCACAACCTAGTCATGAGATCTTGAGACTGATGGTATGTAGATGCATGAGATATATATATATATATATATATATATATATATATAGGAGAGAGGGAGAGAGAAAGAGAACATAACCTGAGAACTCCAAGTGACCGTGAAGTGAAAGTAGCCCATAATATTTAGTTATAATTAATAGTATATACATGAGTTCCTTTGAAGGACAGACATATATACCCTTTCAGTCAGTGGGATATTCAGAGAAACAAACCACACAAAGCTCCTCATACCTGAAAACAAATATAAAGTTCAGAAAATACACAGATTATACATTAAAACATACTATTACCAATTGGATCTTTGAAAGAAACCAACGAAACACTCCATGTGATACTTATATTTTGATTTTTTTTTAAAAAAACTATTACAAAAATATAACCATGAAATAGGACGTAAAGAACATAATTTTAGTACAGACAACAAAAGCAGCAGTATCAAGAATGTGTTTTTGCTCATGATCTATGTACATATTAATTAAGAATAATAAAAAGTTGCAAACAATTGATCTCTAAAGATTATTTTACAAGAGTACATTAGAACAAAAAAAGAAAAGGGAAAAAAGCCATTAATTGCCGCTGCAGCATCATCAAGATTCTCACAACAATTACTAAAAGGGCCAGGGAAGTGAAGTGAGGAAGGGACCACTAAAATAGAGTTCCTCAACCCACCCCCCACGGAGCCCTAGATAAAATAAAGTTTATGTGAATCTTGCTGATGCTCCATCTGCAAAAACTGGCTGTTAATTAGCTAGCTAGCTAGCTATTAGCTTCTTCAGATCTTTATGTTCATGATCTCAACATAATAAGGAGGAAACCCTAACCCTAAAAGACATGACACAGGAAAGGTATGAAGGTAAAGGAACAAGAAAGAGAAAACATTAAAGGGGTGAATGACAACGAATATGAAGAAGAAATTTAGAATGAAATGAGGAGGAGAAAAATAAGAAAGGGATCATGTTATGAAGAGTGATGGGGGTGTAGAGGGTATATATAAATAAATTTATAGAGAGAGAGATCAGAGAAGGGAAGGGATGATGAGTATTCAATACGGGATATAAGGATTGGTTGGTTCCTAAAGATTTGTCAGGAGAGGAAGAGAGATATGGGGTAACTACAACAGTTATCGATCGCAATCTTAGCTACCAAATATATATTACATTAAAATTAATTAATTAATAGTAAAAAATAATAAATACACTAGTGGAATATAATGTCCAGGGGTATGATTCATAGAGGATGTGCTAACGTTCATCAAATTATTTTGTAAAAGAATAAATAAAAAGTTTCGCCAAACAATTTAATTAGCGGACAAGTAGTTACAGTTAGGTTGCCAATTATATTGATCTCTTTCTTACATTATGTGAATTTTTATTTAGATAAATCAAACTTTACATATGTAAAAAGAATATAAAAAGTATGAGAGCATGTATCTAAAATTTTATATTATATTGTAATGTATTTTGGTGAGGATGTAAATTTAAATATTTTATGCGTTTATAATAATGGTGCTCTACAATAATCTCAAATTAAATAAATATTTATATTCTTTAATATTTTTGTATATTATTTTTATTCGTATGGGTGAATTTTATCAAAAATAAAAGCATTATATAAAATTAGGGTATATCCCTTAAGGTATCTGGTGCGAACCCTAATTAATATTCTTTATTACTTTACTGACTCAGCTGCTCACTTCCACAGAGGGCAAGAGAATAAGTAATAAAGCAGTATCTAAGAATGGAAAATTAAATATTTATGGTGTTCAGGTTTTGATTATATTGCGTCTTTTACAAGTATATATTTAATTTTTTCAAGTTGGGGCGCGAATTGACATCCCTATGCGCTTGCAGATCCACTATACTTACTAGGGTTCTCGGTTCCTTAATTGTTACGATATATATATATATATATATATATATATATATATATATATATATATATATATTTTTTATTTTTATTTTTTTGTACCCATTTTAGTCCTACCTTAAGCTTTCATTATCTGATTGAACCCTACTTAAGTTTTTCCTATAATAATTCTTCATTAACTTTTGATGTTAATTAAGTCTATTCAAACAGTGGTAGCCTAATAGCTAAAACAACCTTAGGTTTCAAATTCAATTTTATGAGTTTATATCTTCATTTAGGTAAGGATATATAATGATATATTGTGAATATTTATGTCGAGTTTTTGGTTGCAAGTTACGTGGATAAGTGGTTAGCATGAAGTTTATTTTTAAGAGGTAAGTTAATCGATCAACAGAAATAAGTCTTTGTGCACGCACGAGAGGCTAGCGGTTATTATCGACATTATATTAGTCAATTGACCAACTTACCAAAAAATAAACTTCATCCTAACCGGATCCCGAATAAGTGGGGGTCTCCTATAATTCCTACCAATTTAAGTTTCGCATAAATATATTGCAATACATAATAGAACTCTTAATATAAAATGTATTTCTTCTTTATGTGAAATTTAATTAATTATTAATATTCTAATAGTGATTATGTACTTGATTTCATTTTGACAATTTATTGTACCCTAAAAAATGTGGCTTCAAAAAAGTATCTTGGTATACTAGGCTAGAATTCTTCTGTTTACCTTTACTTCCATCTTTCTTTTATTCTTATGTAAATTTCACTGCTTTAAACATTATGGAATTTATTAATTTTTTTAAGAATGTGCAATGTTAAAATCAGGTTAAGAATTTCCAATTATCAATGAGGTATTAACATGAGGCACTATATATTTAGGTCTTAGTTTCATACTTCCATTCACTTATAAGAGTTTAAATTCTTACTTCGTCTTTTGAGCGAGATTAGTGATTATTGTAAATTTTTTACCATTGTGTGTTCGACTAAATTTTTAAAAAATTATAAGCAATTTAAAAGTATTATAAAGTTGATATTTTGGCATTAAAGTTTTATATAATTAATCTTAAGATGCCCTTTTTTCTTCTGGAATTCCTACTTTTGAAAAATACTATTTAATCTATTTAATCTCATAATTAAATATATCATCACTACTAAAATATCAAGAACCAATCAATCTTCAACTCAATTCAGATAGAAGAGTACGAAATAAACTTGCAAACAAATCTCAAATAAAGGAGAAACACATTTCACGTAAAAGAAAGAAATAAATTGTTAGTTAGATTGCCTCAATCTTCTTAAATTTTTGGACCCTGGTTGGAAGAAGTCTTAAATTACATTCTTCATTTGGTTGTTTTGAGTCTCATTTCAAATGCTAAGACTTCTAATATTAGTAATTTTTTCTTAATATAATCAAGCTTAACAATATTTAGTTTTAAAAAGTTCATATATATATATGTGTGTGTGTGTGTAATACACAATCGGTTATGACGGCGATTTTTTGGGCTATACCGTCGTTATAATTTAAAAAACAGGATTATCATAACCGAATGTGTCTTCTGTACTATATATATATACAAGTTTTTTCGCTTTTTTTAAAACAATTAAAAATAAATAAATAAAAAATTATGGAATCGAAATTTTCCATGTCTGATGTTTTGGACGTGATTTGAATACCTATATTTAAAATGGTAGTACGATGCAGTGTGCCGTATTCACCATATTTTGTTATATCGCACTCCAAATCACACCCAAAACATCTTGATTATGAAAAATTTCAATTCCATAATTTTTATTTATTTATTTTAGTTGTTTTTTTTAAAAAAGTCCAAATTTTGGTCGGTCAGGAGTCCTGGATCGATCAGGACTCTCTCTCTCTCTCTCTCTATATATATATATATATATATATATATATATATATATATATATATAAGACTACAAGACAATTTTCACCCCAAACTTTACTCTCTATTTACTTTGTACCCCAAACTAAAAAATGTGTTCAAGACACCCCAAACTTCATTATACGTAATAAAAGCAGACACTTTCTTCACTTAGCAGGTCCATTAAAAGTGAATTTGGCTAAAGATAACACAAGTTTGGGGTGCAAATTGTCTTTTAGTCTTAAAATTGGCAAAAATAATTGATTTTAAATAAAATAAAATAATTTTAAAAATATAAATAAAATAATTAATTTTAAAATAAAATAATAAAATAATAAAATTAAAATAAATATTTGGAATTAATGATTAATAATTAATTTTTTCAAAAAAATATTTTTAAAAACAGAATTTTTAAAAATAGAATTGTAAAAGCAGATTTTTTTTTTTTGTAAAAATTCTATTTTACAAAAAAATTAAAAAATTCTATTTTTACAAAATTGTAAAAGAAAATTGTGTTTTACGAAATTGTAAAATCGTGTTTACAAAATGTAAAATACATATGTTTTTTTAAAAATTATGTTTTACAAAATTGTAAAATGAAATTGTGTTTTACAAAATTGTAAAATACAATTTTTTACAAAATTGTGCTTAAAACAGATTTTTTAAAAACTTGAAAAATAAAATTTTGTTTAAAAAAAGGTTTTAAAAACAAAACAGAATTTAAATTATGTTTTAAGACAATTTTTTAAAAAAAATTATGTTTTTACAAAAAAAAGTAAAAATTTCTGTTTTACAAAAAAAATTTGCTTTTACAAAATAATTGTAAAACAGAATTTAAATTCTATTTTGTTTTTAAAACAAATTTTTTAAAACATAATTTTATTTTACAAGATTTAAAAAATTTCTTTTTTAAAACAGATTTTTGTTTTAAAAAATTTTTGTGTTTACATGTTTTAAAAATATATTTTTATAAAAAATAATTTTATTTTCAAAAATTTGTTTTTTAAAAAATTGTTTTAAAAAATTCTGTATTTACAAAATTCCATTTTTAAAACAAAACAGCTTTTTTTTTAACTTGTAAAATAAAATTTTGCATTTTTTTGAAAAAATTTGCTTTTACAAAAAGTTCTATTTTTAAAAATTTTGTTTTTAAAAACAAAAAAATTTTTTATGTGGCAAAAATGAATTTTTATAAATTAATGATTTTTTAACCAGTAATGATTAATAATTAATTTTAAAATAAAATAATTATTTTACAATTAATTATTAATCATTAATTCCAAATATTTATTTTAATTTTATTACTTTAATTATTTTGTTTTTATTTTTAAAATTAATTATTTTATTTAAAATCAATTATTTTAAAAAAGTATTTTATTTTATTTAAAATTAATTATTTTGCCAATTTTTAAAACTAAAGACAATTTGCACCCCAAACTTGTGCATTACTTAATTTGGCCATTTTGACCTAAGTTAAGTGAAGAAAAGTGTGCGTTTTTGTTAATATAATGTAAGTTTGGGGTATCTTGTATTACACCTTTTTAAGTTTGAAAAAAAGTAACAGAGAATAAAATTTGAGTCAAGAAATTATCTTTTAGTCTATATATAATCATAGCAAATGGTAGCTCGCTAGCTAGCATACTAGATCTTGCATAATTATATATTTCACTTTATAGTCCAACTTGCAAATTGAGTGTTATACTATATGATAATTTTGGTTCTCTTTATCTTGTTTAATTATCTCCTCTTGTGTTTGTAATGAAGGATGGAATGATTCTCGATTCTCGATTCTCGATTCTCGATTCTTGATTCTTGATTCTTGATTCGATGATCTATTTGTTTGTAGTAATATTCTTCGTGGAAAAATAAAAATAAAGTTGTAGGGGGTATTTGTTTAGAGCTGATCAATGGAGTTGAATTTGAATGGCTGAATCGGTCAGTGCGATTGTTTTGGTCTGCATGACTGAATCGGTAAGATGGACGAGCTGAATGGTTAAGTCAAATTTTTTTAGCTGAATGACTGAATGAACAGATGAATGGAGTAAAAAATATAAAAAATATATATTAACTATTATATTAAGTAATATTAAATAAATGTAGAACAATTTTGAATTTTTTCAGAGGGGTAAAATAGTAAAGTTTTGTTATTCAGATGTTTCAGACATGTCAATTATCAAACAGTTTTTTTTTATTCAGATTCAGATTCATTCAGTTTTTATCAAACACCCCCGTAGTTTAGGTAACAGACTACCTTCATTTCAAACCTTTGGGAATGGTAAGGGGATGTTTGATTAGTACTAAATGGCTGATCGATTCAGTCATTTAGTGAGTTTGTTTCGGGAAAAAAATCGTTTGAATGGCTGAATCGATCAGCCATTCAGACGATTTGGGCTGAATGACTAAGTCCCATTTTTTTAGCTGAATGACGACTGAATGATTTTTTTTTTTACAATATTAACTATTATATTATATTAAGTAATATTAAATAAATTTACAACAATTTAGAATTTTTTCAGAAGGGTAAAATAATAAAAATCTGTTATTCAGATGTTTCAAACATGTTAATTATCAAACAATTTTTTTTATTCAAATTCAAATTCATTCATTTTTTTTATCACACCCCCTAAGTCTCAAATTCCAATCATATATATTGTGTAATGTTAAAAATTTCAATTTTTTTTTATCTCAAATGTTATCATTATATTTGTGATTTATTATATATATGTCATAAAATATTTTTTTTATCTTATACAAAGTCACAAAATTTAAAACAAATTTAAAACAAAAAATTGAAACTCCTAACATTACTTATATGTATTAGCTAGTATCCCAACAAGAAAAAGTCTTAATTTCGACAGAATATTCTGTCGGAAGTAAGCCTATTCCGTCAGACTTAGCTTATTTTTGAGGGAATATTCCGTTGGAAATTCGGTCGTATATATACACGTAGGAGATAAGGTCCGTCGCAAGTTTCGTCGAAAAACACATATCTTCGACTGAATTAAATCCGACTAAAAATTCGTCGGATATAAGATAACTGCGACAAAAAATTTACGAAGAAATTAAATCGTTGAATATAAGCTAAGCTTAGTTTTGACGAAAATACGACATTTTCGATGGAAATTATAAATTTTAAACACTAATTTTGACCGAAATTCCCTCAAAACTAATATATTTTCGACAGACAATATGATTTTTTTAAAACTATTAAAACATTAAATCCGACGGAATATCCGTCGAAAATACCTTATTCCGTCGAGAATAATCATATTTTTTAAATTTATTTTTTTAAATTGCAATTTTTCAGGTTTAAAACCCATTGTTGTACTTGTAACCTGCTTTATCCCAACACATACAGACAATAATATATTTCACGTTCAACATAGCCCTAAAAAGTTGTATTATTCAATCATCAACAACATAACTAAGCTAAAAATTGCATATATACACTACAAGAAAAAAGCTTAATTCCGACGGAATTTTCCCTCTAAAATAAGCATATTCAGTCGGAAATAGGTTATTTCCGCCGAAAAATTCCGTCGAAAAGTCGGTCGTAAATATACGCGTCGAAGATAAGATCCGTCATAAATTCCGTCAGATTTATCTTATCTTCGACGAATTTATCTCCGACTGAATTTCTTCGAACATAAGCTATCCACGACTAAATAAATAGGATGAAACTTTTCGTCGAATATAATATACCTTATTTCCGATGGACATATTCTCTCGGAATTAATCTATTTTCGATTGAAAATTAAAATAAACCGGTATTTATTAAAAATGGCTAATTATTAACTCCGACGAACGTTCCGTCGGGGATACCTTATTTCCAACGGACACATTCCCTCGGAAGTAACCTATTTCCGACTAAAAATTAAAATATACCGTTATTTATTAAAAATTGGGTATTTATTAAATCCGACAGAATCTTCGTCGGAAATACCTTATTCTGTTGGAATTAACTATTTTTTAAAAATGCAGATTTAAAAAGTTCAGTTTCCAGGTGTTTAAACCCATTTATGTACCTGTAACCTGTCACAACCCAATACACAGTAATATAAACATGTATCTCACATTCAAATATTCAACGTAGCGCTAAAACGTAATATCCACCAAAACGTAATCTTCAACTCATTATCATTCACATTCACATTGAAATATCAACTAAAACGTAATCTTCAACTCATTATGATCAATACTACTGAGCTAACCAATTACATATATAAGCTAATGTTCCATAAATGATAACAATATAATTTACAATACTTATACAGACGCAATTAGACACTACAATATTGAGGTTTTAAGAGTTAATTTGAGATATTTTCAAATTTAAAATTGACATGATTTATTTAAGTCTTGAAAACAATAAATCTTATTGTTACTAATTTTTTAAAGGTAATTTAAGATATTTATAATTGTATTGTTATAAATTATATGAATTAATGTTAATTTTAAATTTTAAATTGTTTAAAATTAATTTCTAAAAAGTTACTTTTGATTTTGTAATTAAAGACGGAGATAGTATTTATTTATATGTATATATACTATTATAAAAAACCGCATCTTTCTGCTGATATAATATATACCATGGGATAGCTAACTAGTTCAAACTTCAAACCAATTATAAAACTTAGAGATTCTGTTCTTATCTTTATTCTTACTCTGCAGTATTATTGGGTCATTTACAAAATAGAGATTCAATTTTTTCACTATGTACCCTATAGGTTCCTTATATTGATTCCTTAAATAAAAAAATTTAAAAGTTAAAAGTTAAAATTTTCAATAGTCAAAATATCAAATTAGTAATAATCTTATAATTTATAAAAGAGAGAGTATAATTTATCAATTATATTTCATTATAAAATAATGTTTATTTTATTTTAAATTTTAAGTAATTTATGAAGTGAGTATTGAATGGATTTGTAGTTGCAAATGTACATAAGATTAACATTAACTTTTAAAAAGTTAATTTGTGATATTTTTAAATTTAAATTTAATATGATTCATTTAAATTTTGAAAATAATAAATTTTATAATTATTATTACATTTATAATATTTATAATTATATTGACATAAATTAAATAAATTTGTATCGCTTTTAAATTTGAATATGTTTGAAATTAATTTTTAAAATATAAGTCAATATTAAGTTTATAATTTAAAAATAAAGTAGTAAAAAATGTCAAGATGTGTATGATTGATGAGTTGTCCACTTAAATGAGGGTGTGAAATGTCATTTCAGTATATATAGAGAATGATCTTTTTGACTTCATTTTGGGAATAAAATCTATATAGGAATTAAAATGTAGAGTCAAATAAGGATAAGGAAGTTCATTTGGATAATGATTTGTTGATGCATTCTTTAAAATTAGGGATAAAGAGTTAATTAGGGAAACAATTGTTAATGCTCTAATAATTTATACCTGAAATTTGGGGGAAATAGAGAAAGGATGACCACCATTTTAATTTACTGGAAATTCGGAAAATAACACAAGGAACAATTACTTGGGTCAATCGTAAAGACTTACATCTAAGGGAGAAAATAAAAGCATTATTTATTAATCAACAATATACAAGATATTACTATATTTATAGTCACATAATCTTTGAAGTAGACATAATTTTATTTCTTACTATTTATCTCTAATGTTACAGCATGACTAGAGATAAGTTTATATCAACTTATCATCATTAACTCTAACCACCTCTTTCAATATGAGATATTGTTTCAAGAATGTTAATTATTACACATACAAAAACAATACTCTACTTAATTAATCTTGCATGTAGCTAATTTGTAGTTTAAAGAAAACATCAAGATATTTTTTTCTGGACAAAATTATAGCCTCCAAAACTTCATACTTAGAAATTATGAGTGTCTCTTTCCTGTTTTGAAAAGTCCCTCCCCTAAATTTTTTTTGTTGTCATTAATTTCTTATTTCGCTATTATTTTCTTGAGTATATTTTTTCTTTTTATGAGATTTTATTTTCTCCTAATTTGGGATTAGATTTTTCGTACTTTCTCCACCCTTGTGTTTGTGGAAGTAATTTTTTTCTCTTTTTGAGAGTTTGGATTCTCTTTTTTTACTTAATCATGAAAGCTTGTAACTCAAATTTTATCTTCAGCTTTATTATATAATTAATTGATCCTTGTAATTGAATGAATGAATCTTCTTTAATCTTGTTCTCAGGGTTTGTCAAAAAAAAAAAAAAAACAATACCCTACTTTAAAAAAAATTCTAACATGCAATCACACTTACAAAAAAACGAATTAAGTCACTAAGTCTATTACAAGTGCTTAGAATAAATCATAATTAACTCATTTGGTCAATCCTCAGTTTCACTACCATAACTTAATTAATTTATATAAAGTACTGAATAATAAGATCAAATCTGATAATCTAATGATAAATATATATTTTTTACAGTACAAGATCACATGTTAGTATGAAAATATTTTTATATTAATTAATGCGTTATATATCCCCTAAACCCTAGGATTTGAAAGGTAATTTTGAATAGAAAATTAATTAATGTACGCCTGGTTGGAATTAAAAAAAGAAAAGTTGTAAACAGTGGAAACGATAATAGAAAAAAAACCTTATGTGGGGGAAGAGAGAGAGAGGACATTGATTTGGCTTTAACAGTCAGTACGAGAGACATCAGAAAGCGTAGAACACGGAGTAGTGGAAGGCGGGGACGTTGTTCCATGCATATCTGATATCACTCATTCTTTGAAAATCCACCTCGTACGATCTTATATATATATATATATATATATATATATATATATAATAGTAAGAATATTATTTTGCATGTAATTATTGTCTGGTTCAATAATCTCCGTTTTCAAAATTAGATATACAATTTGACTTTTGAAATCAAAAAATGGCATATTAAAATTCAAAAGTAGTATAATTCATAAAAGTTTAAAATAAAATAAATTTTGTGATTAATAACTATGATTATATACTTTATAATTATAATAATTGTATCGACTAAAATTATATACTTTCACATTAAATTAAAGTTTAATATGTAGTTGTTTGACTTTAAAAGTCAAATTGTATCTCTAATTTTGGAATAGGAGGGAGTATAATTTGAATGGCACAAGGTCACTAATTTTCTTTATTTTAAATCAAAATTCGCAATTTAAGAGCTCGTTTGAGAAGTTTGTGGTGGACTAAAAACGCTTCCAAATTAAAAAATAATTTGGTGTTTGATAACTCTCCAAAAATACTAATATAAAAATTACAAACTATGAAATTATCCTTATATATAAATTGTTAAAAAAAATCTTATATAAGACAATGAAATTTGTTATAAATACCTTAAAACATTTTTATAATTATATATGTAGCAATAATTTAAATTTCTTCTAAAAATATTTTTGATTGCTTATAATTGATCTCAAGCCTTTGGAGTGTTTCTCATTGTATCATACTTTATAATCATTTTCTTTAAAATTGATTGATTTTTTTATATATATATTCAATATGAAAAAAAAGTTTAAAATTTTATGTTTAGATTATTTTAGATTCAAAGTTAATTAAGGCTTATCACCGATGACCACTTGATAAATTTATGCCGGATTACAATTGTAAAATTTATCAATACATGAGATTGATAAAAATTATAGGAGGTCTCACTTATTAATTACACATTCTTTCAACAAAAATTACGAATACTACTTCTGAAAAATTATTTCGAAAGTTTAGGTTAACTTTTTAATTGTCGATTACGTAGATAAAAATTAGTGATAATATTTTAAAGAAGTATGTAATAAGTGGATCCTTATATAATTCTTATCAATCTCATGTATTGATAAGTTTCATAATTCTAATTCAACATAAAATTATTACAATACATATATAACATGACCCAATATTTAATATTTACATAACTGATAATTAAAATATCCACTTAAACATTCATAATATATATTATTTTGTGTTATTATAATAATTGATTAACACATTAAAACAAAAATGGCTTATCCCTTCTCCCTTGTGAATATTCTTATTATACTTTTAGTAAAAAAAATACACACAATATTAAGGCTGAGCAAATAACTAATTTGGAACCGAAATCGCATCAAAAATCGTACAAATCGCACTATTTAAAATTGTACCAATGGTTCCGACGTATGTAACAATTTTAGGTGGGTTGAAAAACCAAATTTACGGTTTCGATTTAGTTACTAGTCAAAATCGCACGCATAAAACCGAAATCGCACAAAATAATCATCATGTTTTCTCACATTTGCTACAAGTATATATAATTTCTCTACTATAAAATATTCTCCTAATTTTATTTTAGAAGACATGTATTGTAGGGTTGAATGAAAAATAAATAGTATCAATTATGTTTCCAAATCAAGAATGGTTTGATATTTCCTAAATCAAATGTGATAACATTGTATTAATTAACCATATAATTGTTGATGCTTGGATCTATTTTGCTAAATTAACTCCATGATTGTGTTCACTGCATAATACGTTTACATGAATGATTTTGCTAACTATTTTACGAATTTATTATTTTAATTGATTTTGGAACCAAAACCGCACCGAATGAAACCAAACCGCATCAGTCACAAATGGTTTCATATGCGATTTTGAATTTTCAAACCCATTTAAAAAGCGGTTTCATTATCTGATTTGAACTTCAAACTGCGTCTAAACCGCATCTACGCTCACCCCTACACAATACACATGCATGAATATTCGTCGGATTATATATATATAATGAGGATCAGGTCTGGACTCTCCGGATCTGATTAAAATACGGATCTTATTTTATTTTATTTTTGCTTTTTTTTTAAAATAACTAAAAAAAGAACTAGAATTTTTTTATAATACAGTATTTTGGATATAATTTGAATACATATAACAAATACTGGTGGTAATAATGATACCACGCGTCGATTACGGAACAGCGGACAACTGCACGCTCTTCAAGCCCCACAGGCCACACCATATTATTCCTTCCCCCAAACATTATTTATTTATTTTTATTATTATTATTATTATTATTATTTATTAATTTGACGGCTTTCTCCCCCAAAAAGTTTTGCTAGTTTCTTAAACTAATCCGCTGGTTGTTAACCAAATCCAACGGTCATTAATCATTATACATAAGTACGTACATACTTGGACTGAGCTAGGAATTTCGTTCCCTAACTATTCCATAACGTCGGATCAAATTTGTACATTTTTTAATTTTGAGATTTATCTTAAAATTTCACACCAACTAATTATGATTTGAAAATCAAATATACAATTTTTAGTTTAATGTTTCAACCTGAACAAATGTTTATTTATAACCTCACCGCTTGACTCAGTAATTTAAGTGAGAATTTAGGTTCAGTCGTAAATCCGAAAGTTTTAGTTCGACTTCCACTCAAAGCACAGCATAAAAACGACACGTTTATTCATGTACTTAGCCCACGTAAGATTAATATAGTTCCCTTAATTTTCAATAAGATGTACTTAGCCCACGTAAGACTAATATAGTTCCCTTAATCTATTTAATAAAATATAAATAATTTTGAATTTTTCGCTCACTCAATAAATTATCTGGGTCGTCTAAAATTTGAGATAAATCCCACCGTTCATACAGTGACGGAGGCACGTAACACAGCTAGTTTTCAATAAGATAACTCAACGTTACTCGAAGTGATTGTAATAAGTACGCATGCCTTGACTAAAAAGAGAATTATTTTTTTAGCATTTTTATGTTACCCATAATAATTTAACTTGATTGAAAATTTTTAAATTTGAATATCCTACCCATAATAATTAGTTAGACTCAAAAATATGGGAATCTGCTAGGTATATTTAAATACCACTCCTTTCGTCCCATAATTGAATGAATTTGTTGCATGAAAATCACATTCCTGCACATAACATCATGTTTTGTGTAACTCAACATTATATATATATAATATTTATCTCATCACATTTCATTTCATTTCATTTGTTATTATGATCATAATTTTCATTGGTGTGCATATATATATATATATATATATATATATATATATATATATATATAATATATATATAGTCTATCCCACCTAGCTATGCGTCTTCTTTTGGTTATGGAATCATCTTCTTTTATATATAAGAACAAAAGATAAGATTTATAATAAAGGTTACTGAAAGACAGATAGCCTGGGGTCATATATCATCACATGCCAACCCATAACAAATGAAAAATAAGCTACATATATGATATAAACACCTCTCGTGTGTTTATATATATATATATATATATATATATATATATATATATATATATATAGCCGATCATGTCCGGACTCCCGGATAGGACTAAAATGCGGACCTTAATTTTTATTTTATTTTACTTTTTTTAAAATAACTAAAAAAAAAATATTTAATATTTTATGGAATCGAAATTTTTCCATAATACAACTTTCACTACTAGAAATTCAAATATATAGCGACAAGATATAGCGACGGTTTAAGACGCGGAACCGTCGCTATAGGGTATCTATATGACGCTCACTTCCTAACCGTCGGTATAGGACCCTGAAGGTAGTCTATTGCGAGGGTCACAAGTTGGCCGTCGGTATAGGAATTTTTTTTAAGGATTTTAATTAACGAGGTCATATAAGGAGGCGTAGAAAGGATCATATACGAGGGTTAAAGGGGAGTTTTATCGATCACGAGATCTCTCATATTCTTTCCCCCAAATCGACATCTTAATCATTCGATTAATATCTTAGTAACTCGATCAAGATCTTCAGCATTCTCATTCCCTTTGCATCATCTCGTGTACGCCGGACTTCGTAGGACTTCGTCGGACTTCGTCTCACTCCATCTCTCCGTCCGGCTTGAAAGGATCATATTGACCTGCTGTTTGAGGAGGTATAATTTCATTCTTTAGGTTTTCAATTTTATTTACCCCTTAGTTGTTATGATTTTCTCTATTTCTCTCCTCCCTCTAACAAGCCCTAAATTTTCTAATTTTGGGACACCCTTCTGTGGGGTGTTTTGTGAGCCACTGTGGTTCGGGTTCAATGTCATATTCATATGACATTGGTAGCAGCTACCAATTAAATTTGATGGGAAGCAACTGATGCTGCAAATTTTCGCATAAACAACTAGTTTGTAAAAGTAGTAGTTACATATATATATATATAGTTGTCATTTTTGTGGTTAAATGACCTTTGTTGTCATCCTATAAGATTAGGTACTTTATGTTGAATTTCTAAATAAGAAATACTCTGAAGTATAAGTTTCTTTCGGGTATGCATATCAATTTGACAGAGTGATCCCATATTCTTTTTCGGTTGTGGGTTCTACTCTTGACCTTTCTGTCCTTTTTAAATGCTTTTGCAAGTTAAAATAATGACATGTTGTGGAATGGGTATAATATTATTGGCAAAATGATGTGTTGCAGTATGGTTTCAAAGGTCCTTGAAATATAGTTGTATCGTTCTTAGTAGTCTTGTTGGTGTTCAAGCTTTGTGTTCCTTGGATAACCTTGTAGTCATTTGGTACTTGGCATCGGGCAATATCATTGAATCTCAATTACCGGCCTGGACCCTCGGTTGTTCCCATTTTCTGAGAGAAGCTAAGCATTGCGCTTAGATTTTTTTTATTATTTTGTTTTATAAAGTAGTAGTGAGCATAACAACATATTGTCTCATCATTTTGGTGGTATTATCTCGTTAATAAGTGACTTTGTTTGTTGTAAAACTGTTATTTAATAGTAGTAGTTGAACTACCCACTTTAAACGTATGAGGAGCACTCAAATAGCTAGCATGGCCTAAAAAATTATACAAGTAACAAATCAAGCAATATCAAAGTCATCTAGTAGTTGGTAAAAATTATACAAGTAACCAAATTTCTCGTAAGGTTTCTAAGGATTCTTGCTTTCGTGGGGTGAATCGTTAAAACTAGGAAGTTCTGCTTTTATAAAGGGCTAAATTCCGATTCTATATACGATATATGAAAGTGGGTGAAAAGGGTCGAGTAACAAAATCTTGTACTTGTTTTAGTTGTATGCTTAATTGCCCTAAAAACCTTGCTATTTTAACAAGCCCTAAGTTTTGAAGAGAACAGGTGTCTTGGCCGTGGTGGTGGTACTATTTTATGGGTCTACATAAAAGTAAATCTAACACCAAATGTTAGTTTGAAATCTATAGCTTGCTAGTGATTTAGTACTTGTTTTAGTATATTTCTCTCTATTATCTTTAATCAACCTCGGTGGTGGGAAGGGGACTTGGCATAAATCTTACATACACCTTTTTTGTTTTGTTTGAGTGAGGCTGGGAGTTTGGTTGGCGTTCAAGGTAATTAATTATGATAATTAAATATGATAATTAATTATCATAGGTTTCTATCATGCAATATCATTCGATGGTTGTTCAATTTGATTTAGGGACACAATATTATGGATAAGACGTGGATGGAATTACCAAGATATTCTAGAGAATATCTTGCAGGCATAGAGAGATTTTTGGACTTTGGTTTCGAAAAAGTGGGCATGGTAACGGGAAGAATTCCTTGTCCATGTAAGAATTGTGTAAATGGCCGATACCAGATTCGAGCTACTATTCGTGAACATTTGATTTGTGATGGATTTATGTTTGGCTACACGAATTGGGTGCATCAAGGGGAAGATGTGATTGTCAGGAATGTGAGTAATGATGATGTTCACGACGAACCATCACAATCCGAAGATGATCATCGTATGCCTGAGATGGTAAATGATATATTTAGGGATCACGGTGTGGAATCATCAGCTGAAGCTATAAAATACCAAAAGTACATGTCAGAGGCCAATCAACCATTATATCCTGGATGTGAAATTGAGACTGTCCTTTCATTCATTGTATGGCTTTTCAATCATAAAAATGTTAGCAAATGGACTGACGTGTCCTTTGATGGTTTGCTCGGTAAGTTCAAGTCATCATTTCCATCATTTCCAAACTTGCCTGATAATTTTTATGAAATGAAGAAAATGGTTGGAAATTTAGGGTTTGGTTATGAGAAGATTGATGCATGCGAGAATGATTGTATGCTCTTTTGGAGGGAGAATGAAAAATTAGAGTCTTGTACAGTTTGTAAATCATTGAGATGGAAGCAGAGTGAGATGGTTGTACCAGAAAATGCACAAATAGATACAAATGCTAAGAGGAGCAAAGTAGCTGTAAAGAAATTACGTTATTTACCGTTAATTCCGAGATTGCAGAGGCTATTTATGTCTGTAGAAACTACATAATACATGACGTGGCATCATGTAAAGCGACGGAAAGATGGAGTGAATCGTCATCCAGCTGACTCTGCAGCTTGGAAGCATTTGGATACAATGTACCCTACATTCTCTCAAGAATATCGAAATGTAAGACTCGAATCGTCTAATCGATGGCATGAGTCCCTTTACCCATGGTTCATCATTAAGTATATGTCCAAAGTGATGCTTGTTCATGACGCCCCAAAATTAGGTATACGTCACCCATCTTGGGTCGCCACTTACATGGTATGTAATTTAAATACAACTTACTAATATAACTCGTAGGTGTGTACAATACGACATAAAGCGTGAGTTTGAATAAAATATTGTCTACTAGATATTATACAAACTCAAGAGAGTCCTCATTACAATTATTATCACACTATTTCACAGAATAGTGAGGACTACTAATGCTATCCTCCGGACCCATTCGCTCCCCGACCAGTCTCGTCAAATTTATATTCTCATTTCACGAAGAGAACACGGTGAAAGAAAGGGTGAGCTCAACTAGCCCAAGAAGAAATATTATAACTAAGATAAAGCGCAGAATAAATTATCAATAGTCTTCAACAATGTTAAAGCGATAAAATACAATAGACAACCGGTTTAAGCTGCAATGAAATATCTTGCAATCCATTAAAAGAGTCAGTAGAAAATAAAGTCTACTATCTTTTAAGTTTAAAAGGTTTTCATCAATTTTATCACTAAGACTCGGTTTAATGAATAAACCACAATATCTAATCATCCCTATACCACCTGGCCAAGGATTTTCATCAAATTATCAATGGTCAGCTGACTATCTTTGAATCACCCCCGGTCATAATCATACCAAAACTATCCATCATTTGCATTACAGAACAGCCATCGAGGACTTTTGTCACATCATTTATATTAAGCCATGATTATACCGAATGAACCACGGTCATAATCATACTAAGTTCATCTATGCACGTAAGCCAAAGATAACTTTCAACATAATATAAACATGAGGATGATGACAATGATATAAGAATTCAATAAAACAAGTTCAAAAATTAATTTATCTAAGAATTATTAACGTCCAAATTGTCAACAAGATCTTTTGTTTTGTAGAGTAAAATTCAAGAATGATCGGAAGAATATTTCCATGAAAAGATATTGGATGAAACGCAATATATCAAGAATATTCTAATAATTTCATGGAGTATAAGTCAAAGTTTTAACCATTTGGGTATAATAAAGAATGGAATAACAAAGGAAATCACCACGCACGCAGTACTTACACATAGACAAAGTTATTCCAACAGAATAATAATAACGGAACCAGTCGTGATTCACACCGATGCGGATGTTCCAATGTAATAATAAAGATGAAACCAGATCCGGTGTAAAACACACAGATAGGATATTCCAATAGAATGATTAAGATGGAACCAGGTCCGGTGTAAAACACACAGATAGGATGTTCCAATAGAATAATAATAAAGACGGAACCAGGTCCGGTGTAAAACACACAGACAGGATGTTCCAACAGAATAATAGAAGAATGTCACCAAGTATAGGGTAAACCACGTATACAGATTATGTATAGGGTATGCCGCGTATACAGGTTATTCCAACAGAATAATAAAGAATGGAATAACAGAGGAATTTCACCAAGTATAGGGTATGCCGCGTATACAGGTTATTCCAACAGAATAATAAAGAATGGAATAACAGAAGTTCTCTTCATGAATAAGAAAGAATAACACCCCTTACGGGTACAACAAATAATATCCCTTACCTTAGAAGAACTGAATATTGGAAAAGTGAAGTAGCTGAATACTTTTCTTCTTTCTCTATAGTTTTCTCTCAGAGTTTCAGTGAATTCGTAAGAAATAATGAAGGAATGAGCTTTTATTTATAGAAAAAGCGAGGGTGGCTCTTGGTCTTAACGAAGGGTCAAAATGACTCTTGAAGTAATATTGAAGAGACAACTATTATTTCATGAAGGGTAATTAACCCTTGGAACAACAGAAGAGGCGAGTTAACTCTTGGTAATATTGAAGAGACAACTACTATTTTCTTGAAGGGGTAATTACAATTGACGAAGGTAATTACTTATTCAAGAAGGTAATTACTATTGAAGAAGGTAATTACTATCGACGAAGGTAAATACTATCGTGAAGGTAAATACTATTGACGAAGGTAATTACTATTCACAAAGGTAATTACTATTCACAAAGGTAAATACTATTGACGAAGGTAAATACTATTGACGAAGGTAATTACTATTCACAAAGGTAATTACTATTCACAAAGGTAAATACTATTGACGAAGGTAATTACTATTCACAAAGGTAAATACTATTGACGAAGAGACTCTTAGATGATGACATATGGCCCCCCATAAAATAATCAAACTTACCACAAACGTCTCATAACAGACTCTTTATATACATCAAGGATTGAATAAATATTATCACAAATCATTTTATTTTTAATCAACACATATTTAATCTTTCAACAATTATTAATCATTTATAACTTGTCGTCTCAATTAATAATATAACATATTATACAAATGATACTGTGACAATAATTGAATCAATAATATAAGAGATATGATGCAGCAATTACTGTAGCAATAATTGAGTATAGCTAAGTGACTTCTCACGTAAGCATCAATAATCAATACTGGTGATACTCTTATGCAACCACGCCGTACATCTTGTACTTTTTACTACGGGGTAGTTCAACAATTTTAATTCAGTAACACCTCTGTAGTTATTTTTTTTAAAAAAATTTTTTGTGGTTTTACTAACCACGATAATACTTCCTCAGGTGGGTCCCTGATGAATGAGCCGATATGAATATTCCCGGACATAAAAAGAATATTTCCCAGACCAAACTAATATTTTATAACAACTTGCTTACTTTGCAAAATTTATAAATATTACCCACAACTATAACATTATATCAAATTTATTCCATAATATTCAAAAATAATATTTATAAAAAATTCATCTTTATTTATAAAAGTTGGGGTCTTACAGTTGTTGTTTATAACTTACCACCATGGATGTGTATGAAGCAGGAGTATTTTATCATGCCATTGTTAATACCTGGTCCAAACTCTCCATGTAATGATATTGACATGTATATGCAACCTTTAATTGAAGAGTTGAAGATACTATGGAGTAATGGGGTTGAAACGTATGATGCATCTACCGGTACAAAGTTCCAAATGCGTGCTGCACTGTTGTGGACAATTAGTGATTTTCCAGCTCTTGCTATGTTGTCTGGTTGGAGCACTAAAGGTAAGTTGGCATGTCCATCATGTCAAATGAACACTTGTTCTTGTAGATTGCAAAGTAAGGAATGTTATATCGGGCATCGTTGTTTTCTGGAGTCGGGTCATAGTTATAGGTTTGATACACGAAGATTTAACGGACAATGTGACCATAGTGAAGCTCCGGTGGTGCCATCAGGATTTGATATTCTCGAACAAGTTAATGCCATTAATATCACTTTTGGAAAGACACCCACTAGCACGAAGACCATTCCCCATGACTCAAAACATAATTGGAGGAAGAAATCTATTTTCTTTGAATTACGATATTGGCGGATACTTTTGTTGCATACCACAATCTAGATGGAATGCACATTGCCAAAAACATTTGTGATAGCTTTGATTGAGACATTGTTGAGTGTGCAAGGAAAGTCAAAAGATAATTTAAAAGCACGATTGGACTTGATGAAAATGGGTATCTGAAGAGAGCTCCATCCAATACCCGTGCAAGCAAGCAATTCAAAGTACCTTTTTTTTACCGCAAGCTACTCAATGTCTAAGAAAAGAAAGACATGATTTCTTGCAAGTGTTGAAAAATGTTAAGGTACACGATGGATATGCTTCAAATATTTCACGTTGCATCAATTTGAAGGGGCAAGATCTCGGTCTTAAAAGTCACGATTGCCATATTTTAATGCAACAATTACTTCCAATAGCAATCGATGTACCAACTTGCCTAGACATATACGCTCAACAATAATTGAACTTTGTAACTACTTTAGAGAATTATGTTCCAACTATAACACATCGGAAGATTATGAGCGGTTGAACAAGAAAATTCCGTTAATACTTTGCAAGCTTGAGATTGTGATTCCTCCCGCTTTCTTTGATATAATGGTACATTTGTGTGTCCACCTTCTTTGAAGAAGCGAAGATAGCGAAATGTGAAATATCGACAAATGTGGGCTTTTGAAGATACATGGGCAAGTTAAAAGGGTATATTCGCATAATGAAGTCGTCCGGAAGGGTCAATTATAAAAGGGTATATCATTTGAAGAATGTGTTACATTTTGCTCAAGATATTTGAGTCGACCACAATCTTTGCATGGAAGCGAGTTGGAAGAAATGAAGATGGATACGAACAAGGTGAATCAAGTTTATCTCGTATTCGAAACATAGGTCGATTTCTTAATGTCCCAAAAGTTTGTACTCTATGTGGCGATGATGTCAAGAGTGCTTTTTGTATGTGCTATTCAATTTATCTGAGAGGTTGAGTCATATCTAAGGTGAGTAAATAAAGAATGACATTTATTGTTGAAATATTAATAACTTTTGTTAGCTTGATTAGCTATGACAAAAAAATTTGTTTGTTTATTTGTTTGTAGTATTTGGCAAGATTCATATATGTTCTGACGTGGAAAGCGTAAACAAAAACCGACGCCTTGAGGAAATTGACAATGCTAAGAAAAGGAATTTCTGAATGGTTTAAGAATTATGTAAGTACTACATTATGTGAACATAATTTTATGCAAAATTTTGTAATGGTTATTAATAATAAATGGATGGAATTTGCTTATATTGCTACCATTTTGTAGATGGCAACTATGAATAATGATGCTTCAAAAGAAGTTCAAACTCTTGCATTTGGCCCAAATTTGATAGGCAGGAGAGGAGATGGTTATTTGATAAATGGGTATCGATTCCATTCTACAAGTTGTGAGAGTAAGAGGAGAAGCGAGAATAGTGGGGTATATGTGGTAGCAACTACTCGTGGATATTCCTCTGCTAGAGACCAAAATCTAAAGAAGATGTAGTTGAATACTTTGGTATTTTGGAAGATGTTATTGAATTAGATTATTATGGATCTGGCAAAGTTGTTCTATTCAAATGTAAGTGGTATGATAGTTTAGCACGTGATGGAGGGTCAAAACTGATGACTATGGCTTCACGCTTGTAAATTATCAAAAGTTTGGTTCAACCGATGAGCCCTTTGTAATGCCTTCTCAGGTTCAACAAATATTTTATGTTGATGATCAAAGGGATAACAATTGGCGTGTGGTTATCTGAACAAAGTCGAGAGATTTATGTGAAGATCTTTGAAGTAGATTACGATAGTGACGAGTTACCCAATACCAATGAAGAATTCATCACTCCGATTCTTGAGAAGTTGATATTAAAAACATAAATTGGGTTAGGAATAGCGTTGATCTTTGAATTAGTTGAAAATGGATGAAAAAGACTTAAAAGTAAGCGAAAAACAGGATCTCAAATTGATACATCTCGTTTCAAAAGGCGAATGATTGAACATATTGTTGATGAAGATGAGAATGGAGGCGGAGGCGGAAGGCGGAGCGGAAGAAGAAGAAGAGGGTTAGAAGAGGTTAGAAGAGGAGAGGTGATAGTGAGGAAAATGAAGATGAGGAAGAATGAAGAGGATAAGCGTCACAATTGATAGATCTGTCTTGTTACACTTTGTCCATTTTCTCCAAAAGAGAAGCTGTTACACTTTGATAGATCATTTACGATATTATATCTTGGTGCTCCTTATACTATTAGCAAATATCTAGACTATCTTATTTATTAGTATAATATCTAGACTATCTTATGTATTAGTATAATATCTTACATTTACGATATTATATCTTGGTGCTCCTTGTACTATTAGCAAATATCTAGACTATTTTATTTATTAGTATAATATCTAGACTATCTTATGTATTAGTATAATATATTACATTTACGATATTATATCTTGGTGCTCCTTGTCTTTATTAGCAAATATCTAGACTATCTTATGTCTCATAATCTTGGCACAAGCTTTGCATATACGACAGTATGTGGTTCTTATATAATTCTTGTGAGGCTTGAACTTTACAATCTTGAAGTAGAGTTGTCTTTACTGTAGGCAAAATCACGATGAGCAATAGGAAGAAGTGATCTTTTCCTTGATTTGTGTTATTAAAAAAGAGATTTTACTCGAGGAAAAGATCGGCTCTCTTCTATTAAAGCTGTTCTATCAATTATGAATTGATATTCTTTACTAATACGAATTCATATTTTTTTGTTTCTCAAGTTGCTTTAATGGCTTCAAATAGAGCGTCTACAGATCCCGTGCTAACTATTCAATGGCCTAGAAATTAATGATAATGAGATCCATCTTAGATGAACCACATGCGAGAGGAGGAAAGCATTCATGAGAATCTTTGAAGGTACCATCATATATCTACACTTATACTTGCATTGTCATGAAGGTAAAAAAAAAGCTTTTCTAATGAACCTAAATAGAGACTGTTTTGAGAAAAATCTTAAGGTATTACACCCATATGTTTAACTATGGAAAATATAATATATAGCAAGTACTTGCACATGAAATTCAATATTTGGTCTTTGTTTTGGTATAATGGTATTAAACCATGTCTATAATACTCTATATAATTTGTGTTGATCATTACTAGAAAAGAATTAATAAATGGGACAAATTAGTATGCTATATGTGTATCATATGTGTACTATATTCTTAACTAAAAGGGTTGAATACCTTAAAGGTAATTTAAAAGCAAGCTATGAACCTTGTATTAAACTTTAGTACTAAAGAAATATGTGTGTGTGTTTATTATTATAATAAAGCTGGAATAGTATCTTTGTGTTATACTACTATGAAGCTGCAATGGTGAGTTTTATCAAAAGCTGTTTTGGAAGCCTATGTTTGAGTACTAGTACCTTGTATACAAGTTTTTAAATCATGAATATATAGTATATATCAAAGTGCGTGATTTTATAACCCTTGTGATTAAGAGATTGAGAAGTTTGTTTTGATTTAAAACTTAAGGACCTTGCCTCTAGATGCTTTAAATCATGTATATATGGTAGATAAAATGTTGTTGTGTTAGAAAGGCATACATATTAGAGCTTGCTACTGTTTTGGTGTGATAAACCATGCCTAAGATACTAATCTAAAACTGTTAAATGGCAAAACAAACATGTGGTGGAAAAAGAGTCCCAAAATGGTTGGTTATTTATGATGTAAAATTATATTATCATGCCCGTAAGGCTGGTATACTTAATGGACTATGACAATATACTTGTTGTTGTTGGCTAGAATGAGCATAAATATTGCTAGAAGGACTTTAGTTGTTATACTAACTATTATTACATTATATGAACTTTATGTGTTGCTTTACTAATTGTTGTAGTATTAAAATTCACTGCTATGCTATATTATTATCTTTGGTATTTGCTAGTATTACTTGTGTGACCTTGTTAAGCGTCATGGTATTATGATGAAATTTTTTTGATGGCTTAGCTTGAACCTTGCCTAAAAGGGATGGTATAGACATGAAAATTTGCTATGTATGATATTTTTGATTCTATGAAAAGCGCTATAGCATTTAATTGATTATTATGCCATTGTGATAGTGTATATGTCTTGAATTTGAGTAGAGGAGATAGGATGGGGTGAGGAGTAATAAGGAAGACAAAATTGGCTTTCTTACGGCGAATATCTATGACACAAGAAATTTTAAATGCTTGCACGCATACGTGTTTGTCAAAAGTCCCGATGTAAATTTGTTTTGAGAAAAAAATTTGAATTCTAGAAAGAATTAAGGTGCAGGGTAATTGGTATGCTATAAGAGCTTATAAACAAAGTGAATCAACATGCCAAACCAAAATGAAAACTCAATTTCAAGCCAAAAGCGGTATGAAATCGGTGGTTCGATTCTTTTTACAGTAGCAGCGATCTTATCTGCAATAGTTGACTTTTTCAAGCTCTCGGTTGGCATGATGGGAATCTCTTGAGTTCTCGATCAATGCGATTAAAAAACTAAACCATACAATGCTTATATTGCTAAATAGGTGAATACACTTACCTATATAAACGAATTTTAGCTTACTAAAATCGATGTAAATGACAAGCTAAAATTTAGAGAATTGGAGACTAAGTGTGGGGATTTCTTTGTTTCTCCTCATCGACTTCCTCAATTGCGATTTGCAAAGATCGGTAGCTAACGTGATTGAATCATGTAGGTTATAGCGATTTAGAACTACCCCAATAAGTTAAAAATGTTAGTTGTATGACTTTGAATAAAGTACTAGTAAACTAAGATTAGGAAGAATTCAAAGCAAGGAAATAATCAAATACAATTTCTTTTACTATATATGCGTGCAGTTATCGAAAAGGAGGCTGCTTGCTTTATGTGCAATGATGATTGATAACAATGCTTGCTAAAATAGTTTAGGTAACCATGTTGGTTGAGAGTTGTAATTTTAGGAAGCTAATCATTCGATGTAGTTTGAGTAGGTTTGCAAGTTGAGACCTGAAAAGGTGATAAAAAAAATCATGGGGCCGCTAGCGATCAACAACAAAAAGTGGCCTCACTTAATTGCTATTGCGTTGATAAGCTTGCCAAATTCGATTAAAGCTAAGAATAACTTAAACTACATTAAGATCCTTATTGTTAAAACTTAAAAAGCATTAATCTCATGAAGTATTACTGATTCATGGTAAGACTTAAAGGAACATGGGATTAGAAAAGAAGAAGGATCTCTGCCTTTTTTGGCGGTAATTTGAGGCATAACAAGCAATCTAATTATGGCGATTCTTTCATCACGTAGATTATTTTAAGTGTCATAAGCATTATATATGCCAACAAATATAACCCAAAATGAGGTATAATTATTTCTAATATTATGCAGATTGTGGAACACATACCCCATGCGAGATGTTAACAAAGCGTTGTGAAGCATCTCCATCTCGAACACGATCCAAAATGGCATTTGGGCTATGAGCCATTAGAGTAAACTTTAACACGAAGCATCTCCCATGGTTCCTTTTTGATTTTATTAGATGTATACATTAAAGTCAATGTTGAGCCATAACCAATTGATACGCCGCACGAGAATATCACAATCTGGACAAATAAAGTGTTTAAGTCTGACATATCTTCAAAAAGAATTGATTTATATTTATTTATAAAGCTCTTTGAATTTATTTATATCATTTATAGAATTGATTTATCTTTGAATTGATTTATATATCATTTAAAGTAAAGCATCCATTTGGACATGATAAGACCTTGCATCTTGTGGTTTGAGAGATATTATTGGCTAAGCTTAAGCAGATTTTGAGCAGATTGTTCGAACTTTGTGTTATTTACAAACTCTTTTATATATATAAATCATGTTATATTTAGGTTTTGTTTAGTTCATATATCTTGATTCTTTCTCTTTTTAGGTTCTCGACCTAAGAGGAAGCGTGGACCAACGATGGGAGCAAAGTTATGGTCAAATATCGATGCACCCAAGAAAGTAATTTATGATGCAAATGGTCATCATCTGTTGGGGAGGCGCCAATAAGTTAACAACCTTTCTTGGGTGTCTTGCTTTCATAATGGAGAATTTTTCCAATAAGTACTCAACATGGTCTAATATAATGAGGCTAACATGATGAGGGCTTGGGATGAAATTCAGGTTATTAATCAATAGCATTTTATAGAATTTGACATTAAACACTTTGAAGGTAACTTAATATATGTGTAAATTTGTTTGTTGTGAAAGCGATTTACCACAGATCACCCCAATGCTAAAAGAAAAGCGATGGCTATCATGAACAATAGGTGGAGAGATTGGAAGTCTAACTTAAAGAGTAATAATTTTGTGCATGGTGGATCGTGCCAAATCGATAGCGAATACTATCAACAATGATCGAGTAAATCCTAATCAATGTAATTTGCGTTGGTTGATTATTGGCTAAGCGATGATGCACGTGTTGTGTTTATTCTAATTTATGTATTATCAATTCTTACTTATTGTTATATATTATTATTAATTTATAAATACATGCAATGCAGGATATATAGCAACAAAAATTATGAAAATCGAAAAAAATTGTTGGTAGGTCATACGTTGGGCACTAAATCAATTCCAAAAAAGAAGCATGAATTGGTAATTTGATGTTATTTCCCTATTTTTTGTCGTTAATCATGTATTAGACTTCTATGAATAGAGTATTTCTTGAATTATGTACTATTTTTTGTTTTATTTGTAGTACCAAATAAATAAAAAAGAGATTGATCGAGCGGATATGTATATACAATCCCACACTCGAAGTGATAACTCAATTGTACCTGGAGCATCCTCGAATGTGGTACGTATTTATCAATCCTCAAACAATGGGGTCTTTTAACTCTTTATTCTATATTGTCTTTAAGCTCTTTCTGAGGGATATGATTCATATCTTTGGTTATTATATGATTATTTATTCTATTAATTCTTGCCTTCTCAAATTAAATCCTAAAGTGACTTGCTGCCTGGTTGGTCCATTTCCGCCAACAGTTTCATTTCCTTGCATCCACAAGCCAATTAGGTTTAAGCACCAACACCCAAAAGTGGCAGTTTAAAAAAGATTAACTTGATTGATAGACCTTGAGCGAGGGGGCAAAATAAGATTATGTAAACACTTTGCTCGAAATCTTACTTATCAGATTCCATTTTCATTGTGGAAGACATGAGAGGTGACAACCTTCTTATTCCATTTATGTGCCACGGTATGTCTGAATTGTGGGTTAGGTGAATTTTAGAACAAAAGTTTATATTGTCTCGATATTATGGTCCCTCTACCCATCATAGAGGCTATGACCCGACATCATATTTATGCTATGCGCCTTAGTTTAGCGATTCTGGTGATGAAATAAATGGATAGGGGTGGTAAGTAAGGTGGTGTAAACTTAAGTAATCATATAGCATAAATTACCTTATTTTTCAAATATGAGTTAAAGTATAAATTATTAAAAAGAAAAGATTAACCTTTGGATACTTTGGAATTATGTTTGATTCTACCTTTAAAAAGGGTTAGCAAAAGTACTTGAGGATTTTGAAAGCAGTTTAACTTAAAATGTTCTAATTAATAGTTGTTTTATTTTAATTCTTTTATTAAATTAAAGTATTCTAATTTGGCTTCTCTTGTTACTTTGCTAATGGATAGACTACTAGTTGGTTTGCAGATGTTGCCTCTCTTGTTGCTCTTGCTAATGTGTTTCATCTGCTTGGCTTCTTTGCTCCTTTTGTGTATCTTCTAATGCTTAAAATGGTGATATGTTAGTACGAGTTAAAATAGTCTTGATCATTAAGTGTAATGCTTATGTTGGGCTTCTTGCCTTGTAATCTTTTATATATTTGCTAGCTATATAATGTGATGTTTGGTTTGTGGTGTTTGGGTTTACAACCATGTTATGATATTGTGGCTCCATTCTATGGTTTGCAACCTCTTCTTGTTGTTGTTCTTTACTAATGTGTTCTTCCATTCCATTTTGCTTGGCTATTGCTCCTTTTGTGCCTTCTAATGATATGTTATTTACGGTGGTGCATTAGCTGTAATGCTCTGTTGGGCTTCTTGTCATCATAGGTTTATCTTTATATCATGATGGTTGATGGGAGTATCCCATGAGATTTTGTTATTTGTTACTCTTCTTTAAGTTATATTTGAGCGCCTTGTATATTTAAGTTATGTATATTTTGCATTGTATATTTTCACGAGGAAAAAATTATTGAGTTAAAGAAGACTCGAGAATCATTTGGTGAAAGCGATAGTACAGACGGAATGATATACTTGCACAAGTTCTTGGACCCGAAGCGACATGGTAGACTTGACAAAGGTGGAGTTGGTGCGACTACAAACACTTGGGGCCTCGTGACACAAATAATGAAGTACAACGTGAAAATCAAGAATTGAAAATTTGAGTTTGAAAAGGTGCGGAAAAAAGGAGGCGATCTATGAGGAAAGTGGATGAACTATTATCAATGATGATAGAATTTATGAAGAAGTCATCCAGTTCAAATGCTCATTCCAACAATCGGTGTTGCTCTCTCATTCCACTTATACTTCAAATTTGTGCTCTATCACTTTGTTTGTATATGGATTAACAAGTTCACTTGATAATTAATTTGTAGGATCATTACACGAAGGAGATAATGGTGATATTGAGGGATCAAATAATCCTATAGAGGACTGTGACATGTCTCGTGTTCTTTGAAAATTTGTTAGATGTAACACTTATTTTGGATGAAAATTTGTTATAGATGTACTCTTGAAAATATGTTAAATGTGCTTTTGGTTATGTCTTGTTTTGATACATAATATGATATTTTGGATGGTTATGTATATTTAGATGATATTATACATTGATAGACTTCATTTGTTTTGTTCTTTTAGTTGTAAATGTTATATTCAGATTGGATGGTTGAATGTAGTTATGCTTCTTAACAGGTAAAATAAATAAGAAATATTATATAACAAAGTTTTTGTCGCCAAAACACCTATAGCGGCGGCCCACATTGTCATGATACCTCTTACATTTCATAAAATCACCTATAAGCGACGACCGTGGCCAGTTGCTGATAGACCTCATATTCTGCCAAATCTAACCTATAGGCGACGATCGATAAATAATCGTAGATCTCGATTAGCCAAATTTCACTATAGCGACGATCGTAGAAAGTAGTCGCGATAGACCACATATTAGCGCCAAAATTTACCTATAGCGGCGATCGTAAAGGCCGTCATTATAGCTCTCGATCGTTCGCGCCGAATCTTACGTAGCGGCGGTCGTGGCCGTCGTTATATCAATTCTGACCGTCGGTAAAAAAACTTGAAGCGTTTTGTGGCGTTTTTACGGTGACGGTCGAACCGTCGCTATAGGGTTTTCTGACGCTATAGGTTATGCGGCGGCGACGCGTCGTGACCGTCGCTATAACTCTATATGACGGTCTTTTTTCAAGTATAGCGACAATCGGTGACCGTCATTTATAGCTCAATTTTTGGTATGGGGTCCGCATTTTAGTCATGTCCAGGAGTTAGGACAGATCGAGACTTTATATATATATATATATATATATATATATATATCCATCAATGAACTCCCGGTTGTTGGGGAGCAACCCATTTTGCACAACCGCTACAACTGTAGAGGCTTATAAAAAAATAAAAAATTCTAACAAATGAATTTACGACCAGCAATTTGAGTAAAAGCTCGGCCAAAATGAGTTGCTCCCCAACAACCGGTTGCTGTGGATGGAATCCCTATATATATACACACTTATGAATTCTTACATGCATACATTAAAAATAAAAATAAAACGATAATAATTAGAAATTAAAAAACATCGGACGTGGTTACTATTAGTAGTCATCCGCAATTATTAGTAACAAACGTATTACGTTATCCGTTATTAATAGTGCATACGTAAATTAATATCGATTATTGATTCCTATATTGAGCGATAAAAATAGTATATACCTATTATTAATCAATAACATATATATATATATATATATATATATATATATATATATATATATATATATATATATACACACACACACGAAATGATCAAGTAAGGATCCTTTATTTTCTTAAAATGAGGGACTTTTTTTTTTTTATTGCTTTTTTTTAAAAACAACTAAGCTAAAAAAAGTTTAATATTTTATGGGCTGAAATTTTCCATAATATAATGTTTTAGGCGTAATTTGGATACCTATATCAAAAATATATATGCGATTCTGCGGCATCGCATGTACATAGTATTTATTTTGTTATACGTGTATCTAAATCACATCCAAAATAAAGTGTATTATATAAAAATTCAGGCCCATAAATATTAAACTTTTTTTAGTTATTTTAAAA